>CM076974.1:217500-237500 GCA_039105355.1 Benthosema pterotum
GTGGCTACTGCATGGCATGCTGGTGCTGCCAAAAATGTTTTCTCATCAGCCTCTACAGGGGGCGATCGCGCTCACACGCAATATTTAGATATTAAGAGCTAAAACCATCACATTACTATATGTTACTGGTGGAATGTCAGGGCTTGACACTAACACTTGCCCGCTTGCAGACTGCTACCTGGTTGCCCGATCGGGCAACTTATGCAACTTATTGCGCTTTTGTCCACAATTCCAGGCTGGATTTGTGACACAAAACAGGCAAATTGACATACAGATCAAAATGACTATTAATCTTCTACATTCTCTGGTTGTGTAGACCTGGGCTAATTAAGATGATGAATTTTAACTCTTGAGAGTGTAAAAATGGTTTGGTTTCATTTTTACATTCTCAAGAGTTACATCTGGTTAACCAACTTAGCTGGGGACCACCTGGAACCCTCTCAGGGACCACTGGTGGTCCCCGGACCACGAGTTGAAAACCCCTGGTTTAAAGCACCCAAGTATGCAAAATTTACAATATATTTTGGGGGGCAAGTGACCATGACCTGAGGGCAAGTAGAACCTGACTTGCAGTTGCCCGATGGGCAAGTGCCTCGGAGACCTTAGTGTCAACCCCTGTATTATATATTACTGGTGGAATGTACTCCCATTTTAGATGTGCAATAAAAATTGCGGAAGTAATCCATCACACCGTAGGATTCTTCTTCTTCGATGAGTAAAAGAGCGGACCAAGTGCCCAGCCGACCCAGGTCAAGATCACTATTACTTTTTATATTACGTTTGCCCCAATCCGAAAAAAAAAGCTGCGCAAAACAGCTCTCGAGCGTTCGGTCATCTACAGCATCATCCTATTAAAACCTTCAGGGGGCTGCACCGAAGCCCCCCAGTGTTGGCAGACTAATACCGTACTTTAGTCATTACTGGGAAATGTAATAGTATTACAATAATATATTACTAGTAATAGTAATATTGGCTGTGATTCATTTGATCGCCTGGGTAGATAGAGGGCAAGTATGCAAATTCGCTCCATAAGCAGCACAAGCAGCATCCTGCGGCTTGGACCAGGGCTATTATGTATCGTATGGTGTGATCGCCGCCATTGTGGAGGTTGTGAGAAGGCATAACCTTTTTTACCTGCAGTTTGTGTGTGTTTACCCTGTAAAACAGCTGCTTTTGAGTGAAGCCGTAACTAACGATTAACCTTTAGATTTTTTGACCATGCTTTTCTGTGCATGTGACTCAGTCTCAGCAAGTCATAGGAGAATAAAACTGACAAGTACGCATGGCGTGTGAGGGACATTTTGTTAAATTGCTTTTACCCCTAGGGCACCTGCTGGGCCTAGTGGTCCGGGGCTCATGCCGCATATAGGCTCTGGCCTGACAGTGTGTTGCGTGTTCGAGTCCCGTTCATGACGACCTTTGCTGCATGTTTCCTTGTCCCATTCTCTCTGTCCTTCTTTCCTGTCTATATCTTCCCTTGAAACTATCAATAAAGGAGGCAGAAAAAAACAACATCTTTCAATCGCTTAACCCTGAAGTCAATAATAATCTTTTATATAAAAAGGATGCTTGTCTGACTATGTATTATATAAGTTATATTAGTAAAGCTATCAGATGGATAATTCACTGCCTTAACCCAATATTAAAGGAGAATACCTTATTTCACTTGTTTGCAGTTGATGTATTTCAAAAACAGTGTGGCCCAGTTATGTTGTGGAGAAAGCTCCTTAATGGCTGTTTCCCCATCCCTATGGGATGTTGTTCAAATACACCTATTTCCATTGCTCCAAAATGCATTTTTCTTTGCTATGTATTGTCTCTCCTCCACCATGTCAGTAGTGTGTTGACACTTTCACTTTTGGTTCAGCAGTGGTTCAGCCTCAAATTTACGGCAAGTTTATGGCTGAACCATGGCTGAAACAAAAGTGAAAGTGTCAACACACTATAGACATGGTGGAGAGAGAATATATAGCAACAATTACATTTTGGAGCGATGGAAATCGCTCACAAAATAACAACTGGACTACTTTTTTTGGAAAGTTTCTGGAGTTTCTGGAGTTCTCCTTTAAATTCCCAGATCACTGTTGAAACATTTGTGACCGTTGACAGGTTTGAGTCACTGGGGATTTTTTTTTTCTTTTTTGAAGGATATCAACGCTTCAGAATGTCATATTGGTTGTTCCGCTTGGCTCATCAGTTTTGGCGACATGGCTTATAGAGTCATATCTTAAAGAAAACACAGAACTGAGAAAACAGGCTTCTGAAACCTCAAAGATCACACCTATAGTTACAAATTCAGCTCTGATATTTATTTCAGACGTGCTCTAGTGTGTGAAGAGCCTGACTGAACCATTAACTCAATCATTTTTCTCCTCTCCTGAACAGTTAAGGGTCTCACAGATGGCGAGGAATAAATCGCGCATCCTAATTCATTTTCAATGAGGCCGGCGTTTTTTGCTCAGAAAATGACCTGCGATAAAGAGAGCGTGTAACGCCGGTCGGTTATCGCCCAGCGTCACTGATTTGTGTTGCGCACGTGCTTGTTTTGTGCACGCGTGCGCGAGTTTTTGAAAGCTCAATCCAGTGAGCTTTTTAAAACGGCCGGCGTTAATCGACGGGCGATTTTTCTTATGTCGCCAGTGTCGACATAAAGAAAAACACCCGTCGATAATGCGGGCGTTTATCGTTGCCGTCTGGAATGCCCTTTAGTCTTGCCCCAATGACTCAACTTCAGTTAGAATCGCTCACATTCTTGAGAGATTAGCTTTTCCTCAGTTTTCACAACACATTGACCCATGGCAGACAGTCTGTCCTATCCTGGATCCTTTGAGCAAGCAGCCTGACATTCTGCACAGTTCCTCAACCTCCCCATGGGAGAGTGATGAAAGCCTCTGTAGCAGTGAATGTACATGTCTAAAATACAGAGTCTGAAATCTGGCCTAAGCAGTTAAAGCCAATCACTTCCAGGTACCAGTGCTGTGCTGCTGCCAGTGATTTCCTTTTCTGACCAAGATCATCGATCTGAGGAATAAACGTAATCCAATCAGCAAATACAACGTTGTAATATTGAAAACCCTTTGTAACCAAATCATGACAACTTTCATTTCCATAACATAATTACAGACCCCTGCCGGCTCCAATCCAATCACACGGAATAAATGTCCCTCCAAAACCATGTTAACAATTATCAAGCCTCATTCTGGCATTTGAAACTAATCATGCATGAAGGGAAAATGTGCATAATGTAGACGATGGAGATGTTTGAAACTGACCTGATTGAAATGTGTATGTATGTATGCTATAAGAACTGAAGCCTCCGTTCAAAGAACCAATTGGAAATGCTGAATACGACATCTGTAAGATTTACAGTACAATGGCTGATGTTTACAAATTCCATGATGGTGATTAAAGGGGAGCTCCACCCATTTTCAACATTCTAATATGTCATTAGTATACCCTAGAGGTGCTGGGTGGACATGATAAAAAAAAAAACTTCTCCCATTCTATGTGTTTCCAAGAAATGGAAGGTCTGAAGAAGACCATTAATTAACATGGTGAAACACATCTTGATGACATCATCAAGATGTATTTTCACAATGTAAATGGATTTCTTTAGACGCTTATTTTTTTCTGAGAGCGTACAAATGGAACCAAATGAACCCGTTAGGGTTTATTTGGTTGCATTTGTACACTCAGGAAAAAATTTAAAATGGGTGGAATTCCCCTCTAAGTGATGAGTGATATTTGTGTGGTGGTCTCTCTCTCTGCTGAAAATGCCCAATTTAAATTAGTTCTGCGAGGTAGGGAGACCGCTACTGATCAATTGAATGTTTTTTTTTCTCTCTCAACAATTAATTTAACCTTCTTTCAACTGCTAGTATTCCATGAACACTGCACCTCTCTGCATGGTGTTGCATCTTCCTGCTGCGGGTGTGACTTTCTCCCAACTGTCCACTGATCCACTGCTTTATACTGGCAAAACTCAACATCGTTTCTAATGTGTTTGCAAACGTTGCCCTTTTACAGCTTATTATCCCCTAACTCTATCTTTTGCACCGTGCTGCGCCCGTGGCATCTTCCACGTCTGTGTTCACTTTGACTTTGTGGCATGTATAAAAGGTGTTGATGTCTGTCTGTCTGTCTGTCTGTCTGTCTGTCTGTCTGTCTGTCTGTCTGTCTGTCTGTCTGTCTGTCTGTCTGTCTGTCTGTCTGTCTGTCTGACAGGGGGACCTGGGGAAGACAGAGGAGCCTGTTGCAGACGCTGCTCAATAGGTGAGATGGCATGCCCCCCCCCATGGTAAATGTATGAATGAATTAAAGGGGAAGTCCACCCATTTTCAACATTTTACTATGTCATTGATATACCTTCTGGACTGGCATAGATCTGTAAAATGAAACCAAATGGACCCTGGAAAATGAAACCAAATGGATCCATTTGGTTTCATTTTCTGCCCTCTAAAATCAATAACAGACAATAATAGATAATGACAGTCATGTTTCACGGCAATCTTAGAATAGTCTCACATAGCCAGACAACAACCTGTATTATACAGAATGTCTAATGAAGCAATCTCTCTCTCTCTCTCTGTCTCTCTCTCTCTCTCTCTCTCTCTCTCTCTCTCTCTCTCTCTGTCTCTCTCTCTCTCTCTCTCTCTCTCTCTCTCTCTCTGCCTCTCTCTCTCTCTCTCTCTCTCTCTCTGTCTCTCTCTGTCTCTCTCTGTCTCTGTCTCTCTCTCTCTCTGTGTCTCTCTCTCTCTCTCTCTCTCTCTCTCTCTCTCTCTCTCCCCCTACCTGCCTCTCCCTCCCTCTCTCCCCCTCCCCCTCTCTCTCTCTCTCTACCAGAATCTCCTCCTCAGTATGATGCAGAGTGACTCCCTCCCTCCCTCCCTCCCTCCCTGGTTTTCCTGTCTGGTGTGAAGAGGACATCAGGAGTGAGACAGCAGGAGTGAGACAGCAGCAGTGAGACAGCAGCAGTGAGACAGCAGCAGTGAGACAGCAGCAGTGAGACAGCAGCAGTGAGACAGCAGCGATGGCAGACAGACAGGAGAGCATGGAGAGACTCCCCCCCCCTATTACTATCCGTTCATGGTGTCAATCTGTCTGCTATAACGTTATCCCTGTCTTTTCCCTAACCTTTTATCCTCAGTGATGCTGTTAATAAACTGCCAAATATTAATACCAGAACATACTGTACACACACACACACACACACACACACACACACACACACACACACACACACACACACACACACACACACACACACACCCACACCCACACCCACACACACACACAGAGTTATGCATAATTGATGCTGCAGACCTCATATGAAGTGGAGTATGAATAGGGATTAAATAGCGTAGGCCCTTTTTAATTTAAAACAGTGAAAATACTGAAAATATACAGTCATGTATGTGACATACTGTATGTGAGGTTGTGGATCTGCTAACGCCACCATAAGGCATAAGGCTGTGATTTTTTTTTTTTTTTTCTTTTTTTTTTTGTAGTTTTCATTTTGGGGCAGCGTGACTTAATCTGTAGTAGTTTTTATTTGGGTGTAGACTCATTTTAGCTTTTAGAAAAAAATATGTATATTTGCTGACGCAAGCTCTCCTACTGTATGTATACTGTCGCGCACGCACACACACACACACACACACACACACACACACACACACACACACACACACACACACACACACACACACACACACACACACACACACACACAGCAAATCTACTTAGAGGCTTTCAAGCTAATTGCCTGAATCATATTGAAGTGAAGGTTTATTATTGGTTTTTCTTATACCTCAGAGATGGATAAGTGACGGCTGCTGCCATGACATCAGCTTTCAATCATCACCCCTTTATTTTACACTCAGCTCATATAACGGCCAATGGGCTGCCCCTACAGGCCAGGCCACGCCTCCTCCCGCTGTCAATCACAACCACGGCTCCGCCCCCCCCATCCCTGTTAGTTTGTTGGTGATGTGAAAAAATGCTTTTAATCAATTTACATTTTTGTTGTGGAAGTGATTTGTTAGAGTGCATGTTGCCTTACTGACACGGAATAGTACCACACACACACACACACACATGCATACATGCACATGCACATCCACGCACACACACAGACACACACACACACACGATTATTAATTTGTGTTGATGTCAAAGCTTCTTTTATAAAACAGAAGGTGAAATGAAATTATGACATTTTGTTTCAAAACACGAAATGGTGTGCCAGTGTCTTTTGTTACGATTTCACTGCGACAGCGAGCGACTACACACCTTGTTTAGACTCAAATCGTATGCATTTTGTCACTCAAATCTTTGCTTCTGGGGGTGTTCTGACGTGTGTCTGTAGAACTGCCTCCTACGTCTTAAAGGGGAAGTCCACCAACTTTCAACATTTTACTATGTCATTGATGTACCTTAAAGATAGAGTGCCATGTTTTTTTTCCAACCTAAATACATGATCATCAGGCATTATTGTAATATGAGGAAGAAGATTTTTTTCAAAAAAGTGTACAGTATATGTTAAAATGACGTTTTTATGTGGGCAGCCTCACCAGTTCATTAAGTATGCCTGGTTTGCCTGGTGGGTGGTGATGGGTGGAGATCCACCTGAACTGAAGCCACGCCCACAGCTTTAGTTGCAAGATAAAGGGGGAGGAGTTAGGGGAGGGGCTGAACACGTGATGTCACTATATTGACGTTTTTTTTCATTGGCACATTTGACTGGAAAGGTTCAGCCCCCAGGAAGAAACCCTAAATACAAAGGGAAGACATCATTGCACATAAAAACTACACCAATGGGTCTAATCAAGTACTGTCACCTTTTAAACATGTACATAATTGGAAAAAATACAAAAATCATGCCACTCCATCTTTAAAGGCACCTGCTTCGACCTCTATCCATGGATTGAATAGAGCATAATCACAAGTAATCACACGATGGAATACAACCAGTAGACGCAGATACACGGCTATCCGCCGGGCAAGTAGATATTTTGTATTGATTGCATCGGTTGATCGCGGCTACTACTAGTAGGGCGGGGTGAAGGAAGTTTTACTGCTACTACTAGTAGGGCGGGGTGAAGGAAGTTTTACTGCTACTACTAGTAGGGCGGGGTGAAGGAAGTTTTACTGCTACTACTAACTGCTACTACTAGTAGGGCAGGGTGAAGGAAGTTTTACTGCTACTACTAGTAGGGCGGGGTGAAGGAAGTTTTACGGAGAAACCCTGTGCTCCTGGAGCTTAACATTGGGCACTCGTTCATGGAGAAAATACTTCCGCCCACCAAAATTTGGTGGGTGGGAGTTCGAAAACGTGGAAGTACAGTAGAGGCTACTTCCGGCGTTCTTCCGGGTGCTTCAAAACTCCAATGAGCAACTTGTATTGAAATTAACGGTTAACTCTCGATATTTTATTACTCTATGGTTCAGCCGCCAAGGAGGAAATCTTACATAGACATGATTGCACATAAAAAACACACACAGTATTAAGAACTGTCACTTTTTAAACATGTACAAAATTGGGAGGAAAAACAATGTAAAAATCAGGGCACTCCATCTTCAATGGGTTGAGTGGTTAATACAGAAACATACTTTTAATATATGAGATTTTCCCTGGCTCCAGGGTAGGGATGTCACGGAATCTGGTATTACTGGGGTAGGGATGTCACGGTATCTGGTATTACCGGTATGGGGCCACAAAACCGGTACTTTACTTGCCCAAATATAATCATTTTTTTGCGCCCATTCATTCAATATTGCACATTCTAACTAGATGTAACTCTTTGAGAATGAAACCAAATGGACACTTGCGGGTCCATTTGGTTTCATGTTTACACTCTCAAGAGTTAAAGTATTCATCATGTGAATTTGCTAGCAAGTCTACACAACTAGAGAATGTAGAAGATTAATGGTCATTTTGATCTGTAAGTTTGACTGTTTTGTTTCCCCAAATCCCAAAGAAATATTTAGTTTTTGGTCTGTGGGGCTAAAATGCTATCGTATATATATTATTACTAATGTTGATTGAGGATTTGGCCTGCATGTGTAGGTCCAGGACTCCGAGGACATTAGGGGTGTGCTGAAATATCGATATATCGCAATACTTCCTCCCGCAATAAATAATCGATATGCCGTCGGCAGATATCGATAAATCTGCGAGGAAAAAACGCGACGCGGAGCGTCCGTAATGGGGATAAATTGGGGAGGATTGCACTGAACAGAGCACTGAACGCTCCCTCTTCACAATCACCATCACCATCACCATCACCACACACAAACACAGGCAGCATACATAGCAATATAGCAGGAGAGAGAGGAAAAAATAGTTATGTTGCAGCGTCCACGCCACGGACCGCCACACACTCTCTCTCTCTCTTTCTCTCTCTGTCTCTCTCCGTCTGCCCCCCCCCCCCCCCCCCCCCCCCCCCCCCCCCCCCCCCCCCCCCCCCCCCCCCCCCCCCCCCCCCCACACACACACACACACACACACACACACATGCACACAGTAGTAATTTGAGCAGCGTAGCAGCAGCGCTTCTCTTCACACACAGTGAAAGATAGACGGAGAGTCTCAAATCTGCTCTTGTTAAGCATGTTCCATTCACCGCGGCATTCGCATATTGATTAATCACCTACCTTACGTTGTGATATCCACTGTATTTGTTATGTGTAGCTGTTAAAAGTAATTCCGTCAGAAAAGTGAAAGTCCCACACTCCAAACGAAAAGGCAACAAATACTCCATGACTTTAGATGGCTTTGTAGAAACTCTTCTCTTGGAATAATTGTAATATCCTCATGGCAAAAGCAGAGAGCAAAAGCAGAGAGTCTTCTTGTAAACTAAACTTTAGTCCAACTTTGTCTCTCCATGCACTTCTGCATAGTGCATAGGCTACTGCCTGCACGCAGCATGGTGTATAGGGTATTTTTTCCCCTTGAAAACAATTATCAGGCAATATACTTGTTTCTTCTATAAATATTGAAAATGAAGAAGCCAGGTCAACTGGAATGTGTCTGATTAGGGATTTCCTTTTATTCTTCAGGTATATCTAGTGATTTTTACTGTTTTTATATATGTTTTTTTTTATATTCCTCCCTATAGTGAAATGACTTACAGGGTTAAAATTACCATGAGCACCTGCTACTACTGAGGAATTGGCTTCAACACATGAGCTGATTAGATTTCATTGACACAAATGACACAAAATATGAGTTATGAATTATGATCGGTTCGAAAAATAGAAATATAAGCTTTAGCTGCCTATAAGAAGTAAAATAAAAAGTTAGGTATCAGAATAAAATAGACAAAAGTTGAGGATGCACTTTAGTAATTTCTGTTTTTGCCTTTTATTTATATATTTATTTTTGCAATTACAGGTATCGTGATATATCATTGATGAATTTCAGGCAATATATCGCAAATATCGCAATATATTGAATATCGTGATATATTCGTTATCGAGGCCCTAATATTGTGATATGTATCGTATCGTGAGGTACCCATATCGTCCCAGCCCTAATGGACATCTAGTGGTCAAACTATAAAACCCATAATACCGGTATAAAAGCAAACTATAAAAACGGTGTTGTTACATGCCTAGCCTGGAGCTCCACATTGCTTTGAAACGCCACTGTGAGCAGATGATGAATGGAAGGAGCCACAGAGACAGCAGTGTGGTGTGGTGTAGAGCAGGGGTTTTCAACAGGTGGTCCAGGGACCACCAGTGGTCATTGAGAAAGTTCCAGGTGGTCCCCAGTCTAAATGATGGAAAGTTGGCTAACCAGATGTAACTCTAGAGAATGTAAAAATGATTCATTTTTACACTCTCAAAAGTTAAAATATTCATCATCTGAATTAGCACCACTTAATTAAGACGTTTACACTGTTTTGTTTGCAAAATACAGCCTGGAATTGTGGACAAAACCAAAATAATTATTTAATTTAGGTCTTTGGTTTATTTAGACCTGCTTCTAACCTAGCAGACAGACAGACAGAGAGACAGACAGACAGAGAGACAGACATCTATTTAGACCTGCTTCTAACCTAGCAGACAGACAGACAGAGAGACAGACAGACAGAGAGACAGACATCTATTTAGACCTGCTTCTAACCTAGCAGACAGTAACGTGTACACCAGAGGTGCCAACACTTTTTGGACTTGAGAGCTACTTTCAAAATGACCGCCTCAACAAGATCTGATTGTTCCATTACTGAAAATCCATTTCAAGGCCCCCTAGAAAGTTTGAGCTTTGAAATGGTTGGTGATGGTGTTACTGACTGTTATAAGAATAATGCACTTCTAATGAAAAATAGAGTGGGAGAGACTTGGAAGGTTTTCCTGTATACGACATTAATGACGTTTGAAAACAGTATATGAGGTTTGAGTTGACAGTTCGTGAACTAAGAACTTTCACGTTTTTGTCTGAAATTGGGAAAGAGAACTGGCAAAACATTGGTCAAAATAACAATTATTCCTTGTGTCAGATGTATAAATATAATTCAACTCTTGAGAGTGGTAACATGAAACCAAATGCACCCTCCATTTGGTTTCATTTTAACACTCTCAAGAGTTACAGATCTATACATTTTAGGGGACTGTCTTGTGATCTACCTGCATGGTCTGTGTGATCTACTGGTAGATCAGCATCTACCTTTTGGCCAGCCCTGGTATGAACTGAATTCCAGAGTGCATCTTTTTCCATTTCTTACATCTTTAAAGCTGAATACTAAACCTGAGTGCTGCAGTATCTCCTGCATTTTTTTTGCAGTCTTCTCCTTTTTCTTTTACCAAAAAATGAATGCTTGGAAAGGATATAGCATCATGAAAACCCCCTAGTTAGATGTTATAGACATATCACATGCTACATAAAGCAGGATGATTTGCCTTCTATAGGTTGTTAATGGTATGCTCACATATTATGCCGATTATGAAAATTGCTCAACATATGCAAGTTAGCATCCAGTAGTTTCTACATGCTGTGAATCCCTACTCAACAATACAATTAGGCATTGTAAACTATATGGTCACTGACACACATCATCAAGGTTCAACAACATGAGCTAATAGCTATACTGCCCTGACTTTCTCTCTGCTGGTCTAATGTTTACTCTTTGCCTCCCTCTGGTGGTCACTATAGGCCTGTATCCACCACTGATTATTTATCTTCTAGGCTATGTCTTGGCAATAAAAGCTGGAGTACCATTGGAACAAGTGTTTAATTCCCTTTTAAGCGGTTCCTGTTCCATTTGGAAGGAACATGATAGATGATCTCCTCCCATAATTCTCTGCCAATTCCAATCTATTCATTCTGAGCTCCATGCATAGATGTGTGTTTGTTACAAATGAATTAAGCCATTTGAAAGGTGAGTAAACAGTAACGTATTTGTCATTGGGCTGGGTTTATCAGGGTGGATCCATCCCCTGCCCACGTGGGGGGCAGGGGATATTTAAAAAAAATAGTTGAATTTCAAGAACTTTGATCTGTTAACTTGTCATAACTGCCCGTAAATCCTCTTTTATAATCCGGGGCTTTTATTTACTCAACCGATTTTTATACCAGGCGTTTATTGGAAGGAGGCTGCTATAAGAAGAGAGGCCTATATTACAATGTTTCAATCCAATCATAATGAATAAAACATATTGTATACTCTGCATTATCTCAAGTAATATGCAATAGTCTAAAATAATGCTGTTTTTGTAAGGCCACTAGATGGCGTCTGTATATAGGTTTAACACTCATTTCACCATAGGCTAGGGGCAGGGGCGGATTGGCCATCTAGAGTAGGCTACAGGGAGTTTTCTCAAAGAGTTACATCTGGTTAACCAGCTGGGGAAATGTGCCAATCCGCCCCTGTGTCAAAGTGAAAGTAAAAGAAAAAGACTAGATAAAGTTCGTATATAGTTGATGTTTAGGAATGGTTGGCAGGCATATTCAAAGGATGGAACGGAGCTATATCTGGACAATGTCATGGATAAAACTGGAAGAAATCTCGCATGGTTATAAGTAGGCCTACTACGAAAGTATTGACAAGGCTATGCGATCGTTACAGTCAGTCAGTCAGTCAGTCAGTCAGTCAGTCAGTCAGTCAGTCAGTCAGTCAGTCAGTCAGTCAGTCAAGGTTCAAGGTTCAAGGTTACTTTATTTAGTCTCGTTCGAGAAATTTGTCTTGGACATACAGACTTGCAGCAACAAGTAAGACAATACAGGACAATACAGTACAGTACATACAGTACAATAGTAGTGACTGGTGCACCTCATCAGGCTTACATACCTCCTCCCAAAGTAGTGCTTAGTTAAGTAGTCATAGAAAGAATATAAATATAGATAGAATAAATACAACAGTACCAAAAACTAGTGCAACTTCTAGCAGCATCATAACGACAATCACAGTCTTCTCCTCCCTCCCCTTGCCCCCTCCGCAAGAGAATTATTTAGGAGTGAAATGGACATTGGTACAAAGGAGTATTTAAATCTATTATATCTCCATTTTGGAGCTTCGTACCTCCTACCTGACGGCAGTAACCTAAACTCAGGGTACAGTATATGAGAGGGATCAGACACAGTTTTCTTTGCCTGCCCTAGTGTGGTTTGCTCAAAGATGGTCTGCGGGGTGTTGGGAGGTGTTGCCATCCCCATAATCTTCCCGGCCATCTTTACTAGTCTCAGGATTTCTGATTTAAACTTAACCGTCAGGTTTCCAAACCAATTGGCGATACCATATCTCACTATTGACTCAATACTAGCTCTGTAGAATATCAGCATTATCTTCGTACTTACTCCAAATAATCTTAGTCTTCTAAGGAAGTGCAAGCGTTGATGTATTCTAGCACAAAGATTTTCAACATGAGTGTGCCAGCTCATTTCACCATCGATTTGTACACCCAGGTACTTATATGCGGTGACCTGTTTGATATCATGACCATGTATCCTGATCATGGTATGGTCACCTATGGATCTAGGATCCACAACAATCTCTTCTGTCTTTTTCGTATTGATTTGTAGGTAATGGTTGTCACACCATCCTACAAACCTGTCTACTCCATCAGTGTAGCTACTTATACTACCATCTTTTGTGAGTAGACTAAGAACAACAGTATCATCAGAGAATTTAATGACGTACTGATTAGGTTGTGAGCTGACACAATCATTAGTATACAGGGTGAACAATAGAGATGAGCTCACGGTCCCTTGAGGGGCCCCTGTACTGCTCACTGCCTTGTCAGAGAGCACAGAGTTGAATCGCACTTGTTGTTCTCTTTTTGAGAGAAAGGAAAAATACCACCTTATTAAGAATGGGTTCACCTTCATCCGTTTTAGCGTGTCTAACAGAACATCCGGATGTATTGAATTAAAAGCAGAACTAAAGTCAACAAAGAGAAGTCTTGCATACGTTTTGTCACCTTCTAGGTGCTTTAGAACCCGGTAAGTTAAGGTGGAAATTGCGTCACTAGTTCCGCGATTTCTCGCATAAGCAAATTGATATGGATCTAGTGATTTTCCAGTGTACCTCCTGAGCTCCTCAGTTAGTATTCTCTCCAGGGATTTCACCACATTTGAAGTTAATGCTACTGGCCTGTAGTCATTGTTTTCTAGTGGACACGGCTTTTTTGGTACTGGGACTATAATGGACTTTTTCCAGATATCAGGCACTGTATGCGTGTCAATTGACATTTGGAACAGACTGTGCCATGCAGGGGTTAGTTCCTCTGCACAGGTTTTTAGGAGGAATGCATCCATCCCATCAGGGCCTGCCGCTTTGCTGGTCTGCAAATCTCTAAACACTTTGGTAACAGACTCTGGTTCGATAATTAATCTATCAACATCATTGCAGGGTACAGAGTCGATTATATCAGTGCATTCTTTTTCACAGTCTATTTCAAATCTCAAAAAGAAATTATTTAGCTCGTTTGCCTTTGTGTTTTCATTCAGAGCAACCATCGGCTTCTTGGTGGACTCTGTGTTGGTCATTTTCCTTATTGAGTCCCACAGTTTTTTGGTGTTTGAGTTTGCCAACTCCTGCTCTGCACGCTCAGCGTGCCGTCTCCTGGACTCTCTCAGCTGCCTAGAGAGATCTTTCTCTGCAGCCCTTAAGGCTACTGAGTCCCCAGCCCTGAAGGCTGCCTTCTTCCTCCGGATGCAGTCCTTTACTTCCCTAGTGATGTAGGGTTTATTGTTTGGGTATTTTGTAAACGTTTTCTGGGGTAGTATGGACTCCACACAGAAGCTGATGTAAGCAGTTATTGTCTCTGTGGCTAAGTTAATATCAGCATCCTGAAAGAAAACCTCCCAATCAGTACATAAAAAACACCCTTTCAGCTCCTCCACTGCATCGTTAGACCATACATGTATTGTCTTTGTGACCGGCTTGCTAGATTTAAAAACAGACTTATATGTGGGTGCGAGATAGACAGTGTTGTGATCAGAATTAGCTAGTGGGGGCCTAGCTTTGGCCGTGTAAGCCTCTTTGATGTTACCAAAACACTTATCCAGTATGTTACTTTTTCTTGTCGCACATTTCACATATTGCTGGAAACCAGGCAGATACTTCTCAAGGGGACAGTGATTGAGATCACCCAGGACCAACATAGGTGCGTCCGGTTTGTTTTGAAGATGACGGTGTACACAATCTGCTATCTGGCCAGCTGCACTAGCTGCCTTTGCATCGGTGGCACATAGACAATACATACAAATATGTTCGTAAATTCGCGTGGCAGATAGAATGGTCTCAATGTGATGCACAACAGTTCTAAATCAGGGTTGCAGATCCTCTCTCTGACCGCATAGTTCCTACACCAGTTGTCCTTAATGTAGACACAGAGACCGCCCCCCGTTCGTTTCACCGAGCTTGTTTTGTTTCTGTCAGCTCGTACAAGAGAGAAACCATCCACTTGGACCAGACTGTCCGGTGTTTCGTCATCAAACCATGTCTCTGTGAAAGCAAGTAGACCGGACTCACGGTACTCGTAGCTCACTCTCGTTTGAGTACGAAGTTCGTCCAGTTTCTTCCTCAGAGCGCGAGCATTGCACAATATCAGCGGCGGCAGCGGTAGCTTCTTTGCCGTCCGGATCCGTTGCCTGACGCCGCCTTTCCTTCCTCTCCTCCTGGTTCTCCCGGCACTGAACGGTGCTTGTTGCGGCTGTCTCAGCACCTCACCGGGGACCAGTCTCAGCAGGTTCAGCGTGGACGACGGTGGTCCTGCCTCTCCTCGCAGACACAGGAGATCGGTCCTGGAGTATACCAGTCGGTCTGCTTCCAGAGATAAGCATTCGGCTGCCCAGCCAGACAGCACTAGCCAAGCTAGTAGTAGTAGCCACGCTGGTGGCAGCCGGCTTTTTCGCCACTCCATGCTACAGCTCCACATAATGTCGCTCAGTATGTTGGTTATTTTTGCGTCCTCCCCACAGTGTAGTCCCATCCACAGCGTGCCAGTCACTTTCCATTAAACAATCCACCACCAAACATGACACAAGACAGGGACAATAAACAAAACAAAACAAAACAAAAACAAAGCTGCGAGGTCTGTGTCCGTGTCGCCACCGAGCAGCGCCACCAGCAGCGCCACCAGTCAGTCAGTCAGTCAGTCAGTCAGTCAGTCAGTCAGTCGATATAATGGATAACGGAAGATTCACCGGGATTATAACAATATATGGATGGATTACCGTACTTCATTGGTGTACACATCTCGGCTCACACTAACAGTAAGTGCATTAGAATGCGATGGTGCGCTCTGTAAAAATGGACCCTCGCGGGTCCATTTGGTTTCATTTTACGATCTTAAGAGTTACAGATCTAAAAGGACCACTAGTGGTCCCCGGACCACTGGTTTAAAACCAGTGGTTTATCGAGAGAAAAAAGGGCGAGCAGAATCGGGAGGAGGAGGAGGAGGAAGCGAGAATTGAACTGCGCATCGCATAATCCCACACTCGCAGAAAATAAAAAACAAAAAAAATACCGGCTAATACAAGGAGGCCGGAAAATATACGTTAAATCCAACGCCGTTCCCGGAAAATAATAGGAGGACGGTAAATAATAGAAAGGCGGACTATATTAGAGGATTTACGGTAACTGCCTGCAGCTATAGCAGGGGATTTCAACCTTTTTGATTCCAGGGACCACCATTTATTCAGCATTTGAGCCACGGTCCACCATTTGATTACATTTTCACACCAAAGACCTAAAATTAAAGAATTCTCTTGATTTTGTACACGATTCCAGGCTGGATTCCAGGTTGGATTTCTTAAAGTGGTGCTTATTTCAGATGATGAATATTTTAACTGTTACATCTGGTTAACCAACTTTCCATCATTTAGCCTGGGGACCACCTGGAACCCTCTCAAAGACCACTGGTGGTCCCCGGACCACCTGTTGAAAACCACTGAGCTATAGTACCATTTTTATGACTTTCAGTGTCAAACAGGTGTGACAACATCACCTGGATAACCAAGGAAGGAAGGGTCACATAACAACTTGTGTTATATACTATTTAGGCCAACATGATTGTATAGTGACACATAAAGGTCTCAAGGGGCCTGAAAATTAAGGCCCGGCCCTAACTCGGCCCCAACAGTTCAGGCCCAAGGCCCGGCCCGGCCCTAACTCGGCCCCAACAGTTCAGGCCCAAGGCCCGGCCTGGCTAAATGGAATAGATTTTAGGGTTTGGGCAAAATTCGAGAATTCGCCACAGATTAAAAATGAAATGGCAATCAGCACCATCTTCTTAATAGGTAAATACAGAAAATAACTATTATTCTTATAGTATATCTTATAGTATATTCTTATAGTAAAATAATTCAATATACTGGATATTATTTTTTCATGAGGCCCGAGGCCCTTCCCCGCCCTACTGATTAGCATAGATTTTAGGCCCAACCCGGCCCTAAATGTCGGGTTGGGTTAGACACACAAGTTGCTCCAGTATTTTGGTGGGGAAACCTGTCAATAACTGTGGTGTATAAATGGCTGTGTCCCTTCAGGTGGGCTTCAAGTAAAACATAACATCAGGGGTCCTTGACAAGGAAAAGACTACCTATTTAGAAGGTATTTGCATAGAACAGCAGTGCCCAAAAGGTAGATGGTGATCAACCAGTAGATCACAGGTAATAACTTTTATTTTTATAGCACCTTTCATGTCAACGAATGCAGCGCAAAGTGCTTTACAGGCAGAGATAAATTACATAGACATAAAGCAATGAACAAAACAATTTGGACGATAAAAACAGTACAAATAAAACAATACGGACAGACAACGTAAATAATGAGAACAATACGGACAGAGAAGGCGAAAAAAACAAAACAAAACAATACGGACAGACAATGTAAACAATGAGAACGGACAGAGACAGCAAAAAACAAAACAAAAAACAAAAACAAAACAGGCATGACATAAAACTAAAACATCAACTAAAAGCCAGGGTAAACAGGTGGGTCTTAAGTCTTGCTTTAAAAATGGCTACAGAGGGTGCCAGCCTTAGCTCTACAGGAAGCCTATTCCAGGTCACGGGCCCATAGAAGGAAAAGGCTGCCTCACCAAACCTTTTACTAGCCATCTTTGGCACCTCGAGCAGGCCTGCATTTGAGGACCTTAGGGGGCGGCCTGGACTGTATTTAGATAAGCAGTCAGAAAGATAATAGTAGATCACAGGTAGATCACATGACAGTCCCCTAAAATGTATAGATCTGTAACTCTTGAGGGCGTTAATATGAAACCAAATGGACCCTTACGGGTCCATTTGGTTTCATTTTACACTCTCAAGAGTTAAATTATATTTAAACATCTGATTATGTGATTTCAAGAGTCTACACAATTAGAAAATGGACAATAATCGTTATTTTGACCAACGTTTTGCCAGTTGTCTTTCCCAATTGTGGACAAAAACGTTAAAAGTTATTAGCTTTGGGTGCAAGAAACTAAACTCAACATCACAAACTGTCAACTCAAACCTCAAATACTGTTTTCAAGTGTCAGTAGTAGCATATACAAGAAAACCTTCCAATTCTCCCCCTCCATTTTTCATGATAAGTGCATTATTCTTAAACACTATAACAGTCAGTAACACCATCACCACTATTTCAAAGCTCAAACTTTCTAGGGGAGCTTGAAATGGATATTCAGTCATGGAATAATCACATTTCCATGTGTAGATCTTGTAGAGACACTCATTTTGAAAGTAGCTCTCAATTCAAAAAAGTGTGGGCACCGCTGGCATAGAAGCTGCTTCAGGCTTTGGTGGCAACAAAGGAACAGACAACAAAGGACATGACCTAGCAGTACCCATAGAGTAATAAAATATAGAGACCGGACTGGAGCGACAGCCCGCCCCCTTGTTATTCAATTCAATACAAGCTTCAAGCCTGGAGGCGCTGTCTGCGGATGTGGTAGTACCAGATAGACAGAAACACAGTGATTATATAGTGTCAAAGAGATTCCCACCACCAGGCTCAGCTGGTCATACAGGTAATCAAACAGATTCCTAAGGCAGAGGGTTAGGGTTAGGGTTAGGATGACGGACACACACACAGCATAGGTGACCTGACCACATACCGCTGGGGTCCACTCCACTGCTCATATCCCTTCCAGACCAGAGCATATCTTCTGGTGAACAATCATTATACAGTACATGCCTCCAAGTGGCTCCATTTGGTTTCATTTTAAGAGTCATAATAAGTGTCAATTACATTTAATAAATATGAATAATTATTAATATGTATTAATTACTAAAGGTCAAATTGTGGCACCACTAAATCAACACCATTTAATCATTCACAACAGAGTCAGACCTTTAGCTTTATGCATGCTGCGTGTCTGTTGCAACTTCAACAACAATTGATGCTTTACTTGCCTAATATACATCCTGTACAAGATATAAATCTTGTGGGTCACAGAACTAAAGACGATAAATGAAATAGGGGCAGATTTTGTGTGTTTGTGTAGATATACTAACCATGACAAAATACGTATCTATTTGTGGCGGTTTGGGGTAAATTTAAAACGAAAATGGTACGGTGGTTCATCGATAAAGCCCCCCCCCCCCCAACTCTGCAAAATTTAGCTGAACGGGGACCACATGCAACCACCTCATTTAGCTGAACGGGGACCACATGGAACCACCTCATTTAGCTGAACGGGGACCACATGGAACCACCTCATTTAGCTGAACGGGGACCACATGGAACCACCTCATGGACCACTGCATCCCCAGACCACTGAGAACCATGATGACTGGCTTCAAGTCCAACGTACATATTGGAGCCACAAGCTCAATTCTGTGATTCGCATGATCCACATGATTACATCTTTTACAGTCTATCTAGCCTGGTCTAGCCCTCAATGATTTTGGCCTTGGGGGGCGGGGGTGTCGTGGGATCCACACGGCGGAAGTGCTGCGCTCTGATTTGATCTCACTAACGTGTCGTCATCTCCGGCCCCTCCCCCGCCCGTCCACTGCTGTTCTACGTCACATCATTTAGAGCGACGCCCACCCCGGAAGGTTGACACGCCCCTCAAGGCCACTTTCCAACGCGCGTTGGTCCAGGCTTTCCGTTTTCGCGCAAGGCGAACGAAAATGAAAGCCTGGGTGTCGAGGCTACAGTCTATCCTTTAGTAGGAAGGTAAAACGTATAATATTTGTGTTTAGTTTTGGGGGTTGGTGTTATCTCCATCTCACAAAAAGATAAGACCAGCCCACAGGGACTTCCTGTAATGTCCAGTACTTCTGGTTTGACCAGTGATTCTTAGTGCATACCAGCAGTGCTTCTGGTTTGACCAGTGATTCTTAGTGCATACCAGCAGTGCTTCTGGTTTGACCAGTGATTCTTAGTGCATACCAGCAGTGCTTCTGGTTTGACCAGTGATTCTTAGTGCATACCAGCGGTGGGCAATTATTCTTCCCATGGGGCCAAATGAGATACATGAAATATTGTGGAGGGCCAAGACTAAAGGCACATTGTGTAATATTAATTTAATTTCTCTTATATTCTCTG
>CM076974.1:240000-270000 GCA_039105355.1 Benthosema pterotum
CCCTCCCCTGGCCACACCCTGATCTTCTCAGCCAATCGTGTGAGGCCTTGGGGCATGAGGGTGCCAGCCTCTATAAAGCACAAGTGCCACACAAACTATGTCACACACACACACACACACACACACACACACACACACACACACACACACACACACACACACACAGAGGCACAGAGCTTGCAGTGGGACCAAAACTCCGGCACAGCACAGACACACACCCAGAAAACAGACACCATGTCTTTCTTCTCTAATTTCCTGGGGAATAAGGGAGCAGACAGCTTTGTGGACAAGGCTGTGGATAAAGTGGGTGAGTACGGAAACATAGGGGACTTTGACCTCTGTTTTCTGCAGCTGTAAATCTGTGGTGTATGTAATGATATTCTGAGTGTGATTGTATGGATTCATCTCTTTAGTTATGCTTGTACCTTTTCAGTTGTACCTTAAAGCAGGAGTTTTCAACCTTTTTGACTCCAGGGACCACCATTTATTCAGCATTTGAGCCACCATTTGATTACATTTTCACACCAAAGACCTAAAATTAAAGAATTATTTTGATTTTGTCCACAATTCCAGGCTGTATTTTGTCAACAAACAGTGTAAACTTCTTAATTAAGTGGTGCTTTTTGGGGGGGGGGGGGCATTTTGTGGAGGTCACTGGGGTCATCCACACAGTACGTACGGGGCGGTACGGGGCAGTAGTAGCTCAGAGGTAGAGTAACCGGATGGTAACCACAAGGTTGCCGGTTCGATCCCGGGCTCCTGCAGAGTTAGTGCAGAGTTAGTGTCGATGTGTCCCTGAGCAAGACACTTAACCCCTAATTGCTCCTGATGTGCTAGTAGGTACCTTGCATGGTTTCCACTGCCATCAGTGTATGAATGTGTGTGTGAATGTGGTGAATGTGATGCACAAGATATGTAAAGCGCCTTGGATAAAGGCGCTATATAAATGCACCATTTACCATTTAAATACTAATCTCTCAAAAAATGAACTTGTATTGTATTGTTGACCCATTTCTGAAATATTAGCAGATCCTTAGTTCATTTTTGACCCCTCTATCACAGTGAACTATGTTTTTGTGTACATATCACTACCCCCAAAAAGTAGTTCCATGTCATAGGGGGGTCAAAATGAATGAAGGATGTGCTAATATTTTAGAAAGGGGTCGACAATACAAATTAAGTTAGTTTTTTTTTTTTTTTTTTTTTGATTGATTTACTTTTACTGTAATATTTGACTTTATATTTCACCAAAATCAGAGCAGAACTCCCACCACGGGACTCTGGCAATGAATGAGTGGCAATACAATGAATACAGATATATATACAGATTATAATGATGGTATTTCATACAGCTTAAGTTCTGAACCAAAAATCTGAACCATCCCTTTAGTTTGTACTGTTGGTGGTTGGTTATTCTCAAAGTGGAGCCCTTGTTCTAGGGGGGGGGGGGGGGGGGACTGGGGGTCCTTGAATGAAGCTCCGGCTGTGTGGCCCGTTTTTATACTTGTGCTGGAAAATAGTACTAACATACTGTAGATCTACAAACTCATTGCCACAAATAATGCATTGTGTATACAAGCTCTTAAAAAAGGTCAGGGAGTGTCCGATCCGATCCAGAAGGAGTGGGAACTGAGAAACTATTGAAGAGTTGTTGCTCATTTGCCAAGCAGTGTGGAAGTCCTTAGTTCCAAATATGACATGATACACTGCACTGCATAACACGCGCGCGCGCGCGCACACACACACACACACACACACACACACACACACACACACACACACACACACACACACACACACACACACACACACACACACACACACACACACACACACGCCAGTGGCACCTCTCTAACCAGCACTTAATCTACACCAGGGGTTTTCAACAGGTGGTCCACCAACCACCAGTGGTCCCTGAGAGGGTTCCAGGTGGTCCCCAGCTAAGTTGGTTAACCAGATGTAACTCTTGAGAACGTAACAATGAAATCAAATGGACCCTTCCGGGTCCATTTGGTCTCATGTTTACACTCTCAAGAGTTAAAATATTCATCATGTGAATTAGCCCAAGTCTACACAACTAGAGAATGTAGAAGATTAATGGTCATTTTGATCTGTATGTTTGACTGTTTTTGGAATTGTGGGGGAAAAAAGCAAAAGAAATCTTTAGTTTTAGGTCTGTGGGGCTAAAAATGGCATCAAATGGTGGTCTATGGTTCAAATGATGAATACATGGTGGGCCCTGGTGTCAAAACGGTTGAAAACCACTGGTCTACACCGTGACCAGTTTGTCCAGTTTGGTGTGTGGGAGTGGACAGGTGACTGCATGAGACGTGGATTTATTATCCCAAATTCCAGTGACACACGCACGCGCACACACACACACACACACACACACACACACACACACACACACACCACACACACACACACACACACACACACACACACACACACACACACACACACACACACACACACACGTCATGACAACCGGAAGAAATATAAACAAAATACGAGTGCTAGCCTTCATATCTCAGGGTGTGAGATGAGCTTATTTATTAAGGGATCAAGCAGTCCACGAAGTGGACCTTGATCCCTTCTTGATTCTGTCTCTTTTTTTCTCCTTCCACCAGAAATAGCTGTTCTGGCTGAACCGTGCAGTCGGTTTTCGCGAAAATTGGTAATCTGGTAGAGGGTGATGCCAAACGGTGATGATGCGAAGCCTGTGACCACTGGTCAAATGGTGGCGCTATAGCACTCAACTGAAATTGCAAACTTTAAACACTCATAACTCATGAACTGCTCGTCTCTCAGAAATGTAACTTATATTCACTTATGCGTCTGCTTATGTCAAACAACTTTTGTATTCTGACTTTTGACCTCTGACCTTTAGATGAACCGCCATCTTGAATCATATGTAAAACAGTTAAAATGTCTCTTCTCCTACAATCTTTGATCAAAATGCATAACAATGACCTACACATGAACTTTGAAGCCATACAAACATGAAATGAGTGTGAATTTTGTTTTCAGTGAAAAAAATGATGTTTTTACGAGCCAATGAAAATTGCTTGTTTGTGAAAATTCTTCTATTATCCCTAATCTACACATGCAAAGTAATCTGTTTATGAGATTTTACAGTTTGGTAGAGGGGGATGCCAAATAGCACTAAAACCAGTCTTGCTCCAATCGCTCAAATGGGGGCGCTATAGCAATTCTTTGAAACTGAAACATTTGAACAAGCATAACTCAGGCTTCGTTTGGCTTAAAATCATGGGACTTGTTTCTACACGTTCCTTGATTCATGTGGAACACATCTGTAATTTCGACTGGTAAGCTCCACCCCCAGAGTGTCTGCCATTTTAAGCAGTTTGAAAAATGCTCATGTCTGATTTTATGCCTGGATTTTTGATCAATTTGCATGACACCTGCTACATGAGAACTTTGGCCCCATCCGGACAAAACTTCAGAAGCAAATTTGTTTTCATCAAAAAATGACGTTTTTATAAGCCAATGAAAGTTGCTCGTTTGTGAAGAGTCTTCTTCTGCTTGTTTCTCTCTGGCAACACTGGAGCAAGTACATTGTGCCAGATTGTGTGAGAGGAATAAGCATGTGGAACTTGTTTCCATTTGTCACTTTGACCACTAAGCTCCACCCTCGGACTGCTGAATTGTGCATATTGTTCATATTGCTTACTGCTTGGTGGCGTGTTGTTGGGTTGTTTCATTGATGACAACAACTAAGCAAATCATTGTGCCTGGATAGCTCAGTCGGTAGGGTGCCTGACTTCGGAACACAAGATTGAGGGTTCAAGTCCCACTGCTGACAATACAAAGTCTGAGTCTCCAAAAACCCTGCTGTGTTTCCACAATCACATGATGTATTTCTTCCATGTTTCTATGGCTTATTTGTGCATATTTAAGGAGCGGTAGTGGCTCAGAGGTAGAGTAACCGGATGGTAACCACAGGGTTGCCGGTTCGATCCCGGGCTCCTGCAGAGTTAGTGTCGATGTGTCCCTGTCCCACTGCCATCAGTGTATGAATGTGTGTGTGAATGGGTGAATGTGATGCACAATCTATGTAAAGCGCCTTGGATAAAGGCGCTATATAAATGCACCATTTACCATTTACCAAGCAGTCCACTGAATGTGTGTGTTGTTTCCAGTACGTCTTGTGTCTGTTGGGTAGCCTCATTGGTAGAGCGCATGACTTGGAAATGAGAGTTCCTGGGTTCAAATCCCGGCACGGACACCTAGTAATATGAGTCAATCATGCACAATCTCATGTGGTCTTCTACATCTAAGTTCATGGTTCTATGTGTAACCCAGGGTAAAACTCAATGTAATGGTGGTTGTCACCATTCGGCCATGTTGTGTTTTGTCACTATTCGGCTGTGTTTCCACAATCACATGATGTATTTCTTCCATGTTTCTATGGCTTATTTGTGCATATTTAAGGAGCGGTAGTGGCTCAGAGGTAGAGTAACCGGATGGTAACCACAAGGTTGCCGGTTCGATCCCGGGCTCCTGCAGAGTTAGTGTCGATGTGTCCCTGTCCCACTGCCATCAGTGTATGGATGTGTGTGTGAATGGGTGAATGTGATGCACAATCTATGTAAAGCGCCTTGGATAAAGGCGCTATATAAATGCACCATTTACCATTTACCAAGCAGTCCACTGAATGTGTGTGTTGTTTCCAGTACGTCTTGTGTCTGTTGGGTAGCCTCATTGGTAGAGCGCATGACTTGGAAATGAGAGTTCCTGGGTTCAAATCCCGGCACGGACACCTAGTAATATGAGTCAATCATGCACAATCTCATGTGGTCTTCTACATCTAAGTTCATGGTTCTATGTGTAACCCAGGGTAAAACTCAATGTAATGGTGGTTGTCACCATTCGGCCATGTTGTGTTTTGTCACTATTCGGCTGTGTTTCCACAATCACATGATGTATTTCTTCCATGTTTCTATGGCTTATTTGTGCATATTTAAGGAGCGGTAGTGGCTCAGAGGTAGAGTAACCGGATGGTAACCACAAGGTTGCCGGTTCGATCCCGGGCTCCTGCAGAGTTAGTGTCGATGTGTCCCTGTCCCACTGCCATCAGTGTATGAATGTGTGTGTGAATGGGTGAATGTGATGCACAATCTATGTAAAGCGCCTTGGATAAAGGCGCTATATAAATGCACCATTTACCATTTACCAAGCAGTCCACTGAATGTGTGTGTTGTTTCCAGTACGTCTTGTGTCTGTTGGGTAGCCTCATTGGTAGAGCGCATGACTTGGAAATGAGAGTTCCTGGGTTCAAATCCCGGCACGGACACCTAGTAATATGAGTCAATCATGCACAATCTCATGTGGTCTTCTACATCTAAGTTCATGGTTCTATGTGTAACCCAGGGTAAAACTCAATGTAATGGTGGTTGTCACCATTCGGCCATGTTGTGTTTTGTCACTATTCGGCTGTGTTTCCACAATCACATGATGTATTTCTTCCATGTTTCTATGGCTTATTTGTGCATATTTAAGGAGCGGTAGTGGCTCAGAGGTAGAGTAACCGGATGGTAACCACAAGGTTGCCGGTTCGATCCCGGGCTCCTGCAGAGTTAGTGTCAATGTGTCCCTGTCCCACTGCCATCAGTGTATGAATGTGTGTGTGAATGGGTGAATGTGATGCACAATCTATGTAAAGCGCCTTGGATAAAGGCACTATATAAATGCACCATTTACCATTTACCAAGCAGTCCACTGAATGTGTGTGTTGTTTCCAGTACGTCTTGTGTCTGTTGGGTAGCCTCATTGGTAGAGCGCATGACTTGGAAATGAGAGTTCCTGGGTTCAAATCCCGGCACGGACACCTAGTAATATGAGTCAATCATGCACAATCTCATGTGGTCTTCTACATCTAAGTTCATGGTTCTATGTGTAACCCAGGGTAAAACTCAATGTAATGGTGGTTGTCACCATTCGGCCATGTTGTGTTTTGTCACTATTCGGCTGTGTTTCCACAATCACATGATGTATTTCTTCCATGTTTCTATGGCTTATTTGTGCATATTTAAGGAGCGGTAGTGGCTCAGAGGTAGAGTAACCGGATGGTAACCACAAGGTTGCTGGTTCGATCCCGGGCTCCTGCAGAGTTAGTGTCGATGTGTCCCTGTCCCACTGCCATCAGTGTGTGAATGGGTGAATGTGATGCACAATCTATGTAAAGCGCCTTGGATAAAGGCGCTATATAAATGCACCATTTACCATTTACCAAGCAGTCCACTGAATGTGTGTGTTGTTTCCAGTACGTCTTGTGTCTGTTGGGTAGCCTCATTGGTAGAGCGCATGACTTGGAAATGAGAGTTCCTGGGTTCAAATCCCGGCACAGACACCTAGTAATATGAGTCAATCATGCACAATCTCATGTGGTCTTCTACATCTAAGTTCATGGTTCTATGTGTAACCCAGGGTAAAACTCAATGTAATGGTGGTTGTCACCATTCGGCCATGTTGTGTTTTGTCACTATTCGGCCATGTTGTCACTAATGACAGTTCACAGCTCAGTTCACCACTCACTCACAGCTCACCAATCATTTACTCATTCAGCAACTCAGTGGCCTTGTGGTTAGAGTGTCCGCCCTGAGACTGGGAGGCCGGGGTTCGATTCCCGGCCGGGTCATACCAAAGGCTCTAAAAACGGGATCCAATGCCTCCCTGCTTGGCACTCAGCATCAAGGGTTGGATTGGGGGTAAGACCCTGTGTCATACTAGCGTCATGTCCAGAGGGTGTACTTGTACATCAAGCTGCCTCATGCTACAGAAACAGGAGATAGGCACGTGCCCTATGGGCCTCATGGCTGGGCAAGGCTGTTTGACTGTCACTATTCGGCCATGTTGTCACTAATGACAGTTCATAGCTCAGTTCACCACTCACTCACAGCTCACCAATCATTCACTCAGTCACACCAGATTACAATGTGTGAGTCAGTCAGGGCAGGAATCAAAAACCCTGCCCTGCTCCCATAATTACCTGATGTATTTCTGAAGTTCAGGCTCCCATGTTTCTAGGGCTTATTTGTGCGTATTGTTCTTACTCCTTATTGCTGCTTGCTTGATCCCGTTTTATTGCTGCTTGCAGCTATATTTTAAAAGTTTAATTTGATTTACTTCACCCTTCCTATTTTGGGGATCTACACCGAGGGCCCTATTTTGACTGTCTTAAATATCATATCTTATGACATTAAGTCAAAACCTGGAGGTGTGGCAAAGCTTTTTTGGCCAAACAGCTTTGCTACACTTCAAAGTTTTGACTTACAGTAAGTCACAAGACATGATACTTAAGACAATCAAAATAGGGCCTTGAATGTCTAAGCAAAAATAAATAAATAAATACAACTTTTCTGTACAATGTTTTCCCCCAGAATAGAAATGCCATTCAGGATTCACAAGATTAAGACGATCTAAAGTTTAGATTGTAGTGTTTTGTCCACAAGAGCAGAAACAAAACTCGTTTGGTTTAGATTCTAAGCAAAACTATGACGTGACATACTGTATTATGATTGCTGTAGTGCAGTGGTTTTCAACCTTTTTCATACCAGGGCCCACTATTTATTCAGAATTTGAGCCACGGACCACCATTTGATGACATTTTAGCCACACAGACCCCAAAACTAAAGATTTCTTTTGCTTTTGTACACAATTCCAGGCTGGATTTGGGGAAACAAAACAGTCAAAATACAGATCAAAATGACCATTAATCTTCTACATTCTCTAGTTGTGTAGACTTGGGATAATTCACATGATGAATATTTTAACTCTTGAGAGTGTAAACATGATGGCGGGTCCATTTGGTTTTAGGTTTACGCTCTCAAAGAGTTACATCTGGTTAACCAACTTTCCAACATTTATCCTGGGGACCACCTGGAACCCTCTCAAGGACCACTGGTGGTCCCCGGACCACTGGTTGAAAACCACTGCTATAGTGCATAGGTAATTAGGTATCCACATGAAGAGAATTTACTTTTATCATATTGAAGGAAGTTTAATATTCAAAGACTACAGTACTGGTACAGTATACTAGAGGGTCTGGCCGATCACTGTCACTCAACTGACAATCACTGGATCTTTAACAAGAGACAAGAACATATATGTGTCAAACAATGAGACATTTCTTTTGTTTACTACGTGTCACCACCACACCCTTCTTCCACAACACCCAGACAAGGCCTGCGGGATCTCAACCAGTCAGACCACATTCTGGTGGCAACGCCACTTTACGTATTACAACTAGATAGTTATACTAATGCATCAGCATCCCAAACAATGGGCCAGGCACAACAGTTCTGTGGGTTTTATGGGCCGTGTCATGAGTAATAAATATCCTTCAAAACAGGGACGTCAAACTTAAATACACGGTGGGCCAAAATAGAAAAAAATGGCACAAGTGGAGGGCTGGTTTATGAGGACATCCCAGGCAAACAGCAAAAAAATTAACTTTCATTCAAAAATATATAGGCCCCTTAATAGCAAGATACATGCAAAGATGAAGCTGTGGCCATTAAAAACTGAAATGCATTAATAAAGCTTTGTTTCCAATTCTGTGATTGTTACCAAGCATTGCTTTCATTGTAAAGAGAAAGTAAATGATTTGAGTTGAGACGAGACAGTAACAAGTAATTGGTTGCATTTCTCATCATAGTGTGTGCAATATGCCAGAGGGCTAGTTATAATAGTAATCTTTGCTAATGTGTTTCAGAAAACATTAGCAGCTGTACAAGTTCACAACACTGAACCACTGTGAGCTTGTAGATCTGTTTTTGAACAGCTAATGCAAAGAAACCTGAAATGACTTGACGCTTTGGTTTTAATGTGTTGATTCATGGCTGCCTTATATTATATGTACTGTAAGCACACTGAACCGTCTCTCTGCTCTCATCTGGCATCAAGGTCTGATAGAACTCAAGGCTACCGTATATGTACAGTACACATGCGTGTTACGTTTACAGCACACATAACACACATCACAGCTTTCAGGAGAATTTACTGCAAGTGGCAATAATCTATTGTTGTATTAAATAGCTCTATATATTCACATAGTAATCTATAGACAGTATGGAGTTTGTTCATCTAGATGTTTAAAAAAACAAAACAAATACTGTACATGTTCAGGCCATGGTACTAATTTAATCCAATCAGGCGAAATAAGTCATAATAGGATCATACAAGATATAAATTGGATAAAAGGATAAAAAGTGCAACTCAAAATTGGGAACTTTCTCCCGACATCTGTTACTGAACAACAAACACTACTTCACTTTCACAATAGATCATCTGTTAGCATACACCAGGGCTGTTAGCATACACCAGGGCTGTTAGCATACACCAGGGCTGTTAGCATACACCAGGGCTGTTAGCATACACCAGGGCTGTTAGCATACACCAGGGCTGTTAGCATACACCAGGGCTGTTAGCATACACCATGGATCATCTGTTAGCATACACCAGGGCTGTTAGCATACACCAGGGCTGTTAGCATACACCAGGGCTGTTAGCATACACCAGGGCTGCCCAAAAGGTAGATTCTGATCTACCAGTAGATCACAAGGGCTGAGCAGGTAAGATCACATGACATTCCTCTAAAAAACTATTAGAAAAATATTTTTGGCACCTGTAACTTAAGGGTTATGACAATCAATCAAGTCACTTTAAGGTGACTTGATTGATTGTCATAAAAAGGGCCTTTCAGATTGGAATTCAGCCATTTCAACAATGGTATAATATACAATATAAGTATAATATACAGTATATACTGTATATTCTTTTGGCAGGTAGTTGAGCTGGTCATTTTGAAAGTAGCTCTCAATTTAAAAAAAAAAAAAAAAGTGTGGCCACCCCTGTCCTACAACTGGGCCCTCCAAAACACTGCTATTCCGAAGATGGCAGGCTTTCCGAATTTTATACAGACCCCGGCATTCAGCATCGAAACAAAAAAATGCTTCAAATCAAGCGCAACGATCAGGCTGTACATAATATACAAAAACACACTCTGACACGACATAATGTTGTTTTTTTAATTGAGTTACTCCTAAACGAGATTAACGAATCAAAAAGTGGTGTGCCAAGTGTGATTGGTTGATGATGAGCTTAACGTCCGACTCAAACAACTTCAACAAATCCTTTATCCTAAGTCTGCAGAGACTGTGAGCCACAACAACAACAGTCTGCAGAGACTGTGAGCCACAACAACAACAGTCTGCAGAGACTGTGAGCCACAACAACAACAGTCTGCAGAGACTGTGAGCCACAACAACAACAGTCTGCAGAGACTGTGAGCCACAACAACAACAGTCTGCAGAGACTGTGAGCCACAACAACAACAGGCCTTTATTCTCTCACTACTCCAGATAAGATGCCACCAGACTGTCAACCCAAACGCAGCGCAGTGCAGCTTATTACGCCTCTGTCATAACCACTGGTTAGATGCCAACGCTGGGCCTGCTGCCAGGACCAAAACACAAACACAAAACCACTATTATTATGTCTGCAAACACAAGTAGCAGACATTTGTGATGCTTTATAGTTTTGATACATTATCACAGGGCGTTCGTTAAAGGCATGGTTCAGATCTTTTTTAAGTTAAGCTGTATTCTGATGCCAGAGGTATTTTGGCAGTTGAAGTGGGAGGGATGATTTACATGTTTATGCAAAGCATGCCCTTCTCATTCTGCATGGCATTCCTGTTATATTAGCTGAAGGCAGATGCACAAAGATACAAAGATGCAAAGATGCAAAGCCACACAGAATATTTGTATAGCTTTGATATACATTGTATTTATAGCTGCAAGTTGAAACCGCCCCAACGTTTTGTGGGCTTTGTAGTTGTTTTTTGTTTTTGTTTTCCAGGGTTGCTGCTGCTTCTGGCTCCGTTTGAAAGTCAACTCTTTTCGACTCTTGGGTTTTCCCTGTTTGCCAGATCGCCATAGAAACATGTTAGCAATCCAGGGCAGGAATGCAGTCTGGCAGAGAACCTGCATTCTGCTACTACTGTACTGTACTGCTGCACCTTACAAGGCAAAACTTGGTTCAGTGATTTTTAGCATTGTCCCGATCACATTTTTTTGCTCCCGATCCGATCCCGATCATTTGAGTATCTGCCGATCCCGATATTTCCCGATCCGATCACTTTTTTTTACTCCCGATATTTTTTCCCTGATCAGATATATTTTGCAAATGCATTAAGAAAAAAAGCAATAAAACTCAATTAAATTGTCACAAGTAAAATATCTTATATGAAGTCCACCAAATAGCAGAATGATATAGCAGACATATAGTAGATATGATATAGTAGAATAGCACTCCTCACTCAAATGTGCACTTGGGCAACTCCAAAGCAAATTCCACAACATTTATTTACCTGCCATAGTGTCAAGCCCTTACCCCTGTGTCTGATCACTGGTTAGACTGGTATATTCACCATAGTGTCAACCCCTTACCCCTGTGTCTGATCACTGGTTAGACTGGTATATTCACCATAGTGTCAACCCCTTACCCCTGTGTCTGATCACTGGTTAGACTGGTATATTCACCATAGTGTCAACCCCTTACCCCTGTGTCTGATCGCTGGTTAGACTGGTATATTCACCATATTGTCAACCCCTTACCCCTGTGTCTGATCGCTGGTTAGACTGGTATATTCACCATAGTGTCAACCCCTTACCCCTGTGTCTGATCGCTGGTTAGACTGGTATATTCACCATAGTGTCAACCCCTTACCCCTGTGTCTGATCACTGGTTAGACTGGTATATTCACCATAGTGTCAACCCCTTACCCCTGTGTCTGATCACTGGTTAGACTGGTATATTCACCATAGTGTCAACCCCTTACCCCTGTGTCTGATCGCTGGTTAGACTGGTATATTCACCATAGTGTCAACCCCTTACCCCTGTGTCTGATCGCTGGTTAGACTGGTATATTCACCATAGTGTCAACCCCTTACCCCTGTGTCTGATCGCTGGTTAGACTGGTATATTCACCATAGTGTCAACCCCTTACCCCTGTGTCTGATCACTGGTTAGACTGGTATATTCACCATAGTGTCAACCCCTTACCCCTGTGTCTGATCGCTGGTTAGACTGGTATATTCACCATAGTGTCAACCCCTTACCCCTGTGTCTGATCGCTGGTTAGACTGGTATATTCACCATAGTGTCAACCCCTTACCCCTGTGTCTGATCGCTGGTTAGACTGGTATATTCACCATAGTGTCAACCCCTTACCCCTGTGTCTGATCGCTGGTTAGACTGGTATATTCACCATAGTGTCAACCCCTTACCCCTGTGTCTGATCACTGGTTAGACTGGTATATTTACTAATACGGAATGGTCTGATGATGACAAATTAGAGCCAATACTGATACTTTTCTGGTACCGATACAGTATTTGCCGATACCGATATGAACCGATATTACAAAAAAGGGCTGATCCGATACTTTTCCCGATACGGACAGTATCGGGACACCCTTAGTGATTTTCCTATGAATGCCCATGATTTATATGTGGACCAAATATAATGTTTTGTTGTTGTTGGATCAGCCTTTGTGCGCAATTCTTTAGAGATGACGTACCAATGTAGAGATGAGAGTCAAAACATTGATCAAAATAACCACTACAATCTCAATCTCTTGTAGTGTCAGTAACCTAGATCAGTGGTTTTCAACCTTTTTTCATACCAGGGCACACTTTGATGAAATTAAAGATTTCTTCTGCTGTTGTCCACAATACTTGGCTGGATTTGGGAAACAAAACAGGCAAACATATATTTGGCTAATTCAGATGGTCGCGGCTATAACCTTTGTGTGTCTCTCTGCAGCGGACGTGGCCAAGGACAAGGTGAAAGAGTTCCTGACGGGGGGAGGAGACGACAAGGAGGAGGACGACAAGAAGAAGAAGGAGGAAGAAGGAGGAGGAGGAGGGCTGCCAGGATTCCTCAACTTTGGCGGAGACAAAGACGACAAGAAGAAAGACGAGGAGGGAGGAGGAGGGCTGGCAGGGCTGCTCAACTTCGGCGGCGGCGGTAAGGATGACGACAAGGAGGAGAAGAAGGGAGGCTTCGCCGGGCTGCTGTCAGAACAGGAGGGATCAGGGAGCTCAGGAGGAGGAGCAGGAGGAGCAGGAGGAGGAGCGGGAGGAGCAGGTGGAGGTAAGACACTGTGCTGGACAAAGTACCGTACTTTCCGGATGCTACATTTTTCACATGCTTTTGACCCTGCGGCTTATACAACGGTGCGGCCAGCCTCGGGTTTTCAACAGGTGGTCTGGGAACCACCAGTGGTCCCTGAGAGGGTTCCAGGTGGTCCCCAGGCTAAATGATGGAAAGTTGGTTAACCAGATGTAACTCTTTGAGAGCGTAAAAATGAAACCAAATGGACCCTTGCGGCTTATACAAGGAAAAATCAGTATTTTGCCCCAAATTTAGCTGGTGCGGCTTATATTCAGGTGCGGCTTATAGTCCAGAAATTACGGTAACTTGTGTCAAGGGCAGGGGTGCCCAAAAGGTAGATGGTGATCTACCAGTAGATCACACAGACCATGCAGGTAGATCACATGACAGTCCCCCCAGCACTTGGACCCTTATAGATCTGTAACTCTTGAGAGCGTTAAAATGAAACTAAATGTACCCTTACGGGTCCATTTGGTTTCATTTTACACTCTCAAGAGTTAAATTATATTTAAAACATCTGAATTACATAATTTTCAAGAGTCCACACAATTAGAAAATGACTGTGGACAAAAACGTGACAAAAAGTTCTTAGTTTTGGGTGCAAGAAACTAAACTCAACATCACACACTGTCAACTCAAACCTCAAATACTGTTTTCAAACGTCAGTAATAACATATACAGGAAAACCTTCCAATTCTCCCCCTCTGTTTTTCATTATAAGTGCATTATTCTTAAACACTAGTAAGCAGTAAGTTACGCCATCCCCAACTATTTCAAAGCTCAAACTTTCTAGGGGACTTTGAAATGGATTTTCAGTAATGGAACAATCACATTTTGATGTGTAGATCTTGTTGAGCCGCTCATTTTGAAAGTAGCTCTCAAGTCTAAAAAGTGTGGGCACCGCTGGTCAGGGGCGTTATGGCCATTAGGCAGACTAGCCAGTTGCCTGGGGCGCCATGAGGGGAGGAGGGGAGGCACCCAAGCTCTATAACTAGAATTGAACATTTAAAACACATATAATATACAGTACGTTATGTAAAACATGTTATGTATAATATGTTTAAAAATAGTTCATATTTTAGTTCATATTTTTATCCCTTGGGGGGGGGGTACCATTATACTCTGCCTGTCATAGGTATGACTTCACAGGAGATTGTTTTACCTGGAGCCTCCCCCTTACAGGGGTTGACACTAAGGTCTCCGGGGCACTTGCCCATCGGGCAAGTGCAAGTCAGGTTCTACTTGCCCTCAGGTCATGGTCACTTGCCCCCCAAAAATAAATTGTAATTTTTGCATTTAAGTTTACTTCCTACTTGGGTGCTTTAAACCAGGGGTTTTCAACAGGTGGTGGTCCCCAGCTAAGTTGGTTAACCAGATGTAACTCTTGAGAACGTAAAAATGAAACCAAATGGACCCTTGCGGGTCCATTTGGTTTCATTTTTACATCATCTTAATTAGCCCAGGTTGCAATGACTGCCTTCAAGACAAATTTATCTTGTGTTGTGTTATTGCGCACTAAGTTTCACACTTGCCCGATTGGGCAACCAGGTAGCAGTCTTCACTTGCCCCACCATTTTTTTTACTTGCCCCGGGCAAGCGGGCAAGTGTTAGTGTCAAGCCCTGCCTTACCAAATGGACCCGTAAGGGTCCATTTGCACATGGTTTATGGCTGAACCACTGCTAAACCAAAAGTGAAATTCAAAATTTGGCATCAACCTACGGAATAACTTCACAACACATAGACCAATCCATAGTCAGACAGTCTGAACCGTGACAATGCCCCATTCATTCATTCAGAACTGTAACCTGTCAACATCCAAAGTGTGGTGGAAAAAAGTCTATTGACATCAGTGTCCTCTTTCCATGTCTGTTCTTTTACAGCAGAGTTCAGTTTGACGGACACCCTGAGTGATATCGCTGGAGACATGGCCAAGGGGGACCAGTAGAACCACAGCCAGGGACCACCCAGGAGCCAGGGACCACCGAGGGACCACCCAGGAGCCAGGGACCACCGAGGGACCACCCAGGAGCCTGCTCCATCCATCTCACTGCAACATCTCTACAACCCACTGAGCCTTTACTGGAATTATTTAATCGTTTCAACAATTCACACATGTCATGCACTGTATCCACGTCTTTCCTACATTCCAGGGGTTGACACTAAGGTCTCCGAGGCACTTGCCCATCGGGCAAGTACAAGTCAGGTTCTACTTGCCCTCAGGTCATGGTCACTTGCCCCCCAAAAATATATTGTAAATTTTGCATTTAAGTTTACTTCCTAGTTGGGTGCTTTAAACCAGGGGTTTTCAACAGGTGGTCCCTGAGAGGGTTCCAGGTGGTCCCCAGTTAAGTTGGTTAACCAGATGTAACTCTTTGAGAGGGTAAAAATGAAACCAAATGGACCCTTGCGGGTCCATTTGGTTTCATTTTTACACTCTCAAGAGTTAAAAATCATCATCTTAATTAGCCCAGGTCTACACAACTAGAGAATGTAGAAGATTAGGTCATTTTGATCTGTATGTTAATTTGCCTGTTTTGTTTCCCAAAATCCAGCCTGACATTGTGGATAACTAGCAACCAGGTAGCAGTCTCCACTTGCCCCACCATTTTTTTTACTTGCCCCAGGCAAGCGGGCAAGTGTTAGTGTCAAGCCATGCACTGTATCCACGTCTTTCCTACAATCCTTCCTACAATTTCTGCATTTGTGTGTGCATAAGTTCCCAGAGAGACAAGTGACAAGGTATATGAAATCAAACACAAACAAACATACAGTAGATCTACAAGCCCACATTGTGTGAGGTTGTTTGTCTGTCATTTAAAAACACATTGAGAATAATTTGAAATGTTTGTACATTTGAATAAAGAAGCACAAAATATTTTAAGATGCCTGAGTGTGGACGAGTACATTTTAATCCGGGGTTTCCATGAAGAAATGTGGGAACCAATACTTTATTGCATTTTTTTAATTGATTGCATTTTTATAGTGCTTTTCCAAGTGCTCAAAGCGCTTTACAACGGTACATTCATTCATACATTGGGAAGTAGAGCGGTGAACAGTCGACGCTCAGCGTTCTAAACTTCACACATTCACACACCAATGGTGGCAACAGGCTCACACCAACCAACTCATTGGAGGTAATGTGGGGTTCAGTGTCTTGCCCAAGGACACAATACTAAAAGGAGACAATACTTTAAAGCAACATTAGGAAGCAACAAGCCCAAATAGGTTCTCCATGTACACTTTAGAAACAACAAGCCCAATAAACACCAACAACCGGCAAACTATTTGCAAGTGGCTTTACAGAAAAACGACTCAAATGTTTCTTATAATGAACGGAAGGCAAGCACACACGAGGAGCCCCAATGCCTTGGCGTGAAGATTGTCAATATGGGCACAGGGAACAAGTTCAGTTCAAGGCTCTCAGCCCTGATTTCACCCATGGGCGCAGGGGTTGACACTAAGGTCTCTGAGGCACTTGCCCATCGGGCAAGTGCAAGTCAGGTTCTACTTGCCCTCAGGTCATGGTCACTTGCCCCCCAAAAATATATTGTAAATTTTGCATTTAAGTTTACTTTCATTTCATTTTGGTCTTTTGTTTGCGAAAATCCATCCTGGAATTGTGAACAAAACCAAAAGAAATCTTTAGTTTTGGGGTCTGTGGGGTGAAGATGTTGTTAAATTGTGAAAAAGTTGAAAACCACTGCTCTAACATGAAGCACCTGACTATAAGCCTGGTGCGGCTTATAGTCAGGTGCGGCTTATACAAGGAAAAATCAGTATTTTGCCAAAAATTTAGCTGTTGCGGCTTATATTCAGCTGCGGCTTATAATCCGGAAATTACGGTATATACTGTATAGGCTATAAAATGAATACAGAATCCTCACACAGGATATACAGTACATAGGCACACATCTGGTACAAGTGGCGACACACACCTGCACCAGTTGTGTGTGTGTGTGTGTGTGTGTGTGTGTGTGTGTGTGTGTGTGTGTGTGTGTGTGTGTGTGTGTGTGTGTGTGTGTGTGTGTGTGTCTTGTTTTAAAGATGGCAGCTGGGTGATGTTTGTAGAGGAATATTTTGGACAGAAAGTATCTCATAACATCATGTCTATGGTGGATTTTTATGGCACAAAAGCTTTGCAGATAGAAAGAGGATAATTCAAGCTTTCTCTACAGCTGAAAAGTTGGTGAGTTTGACGTTGGTTTTTAATACAAGCAGATCACAGATGGGGGGGGGGGGGGGGGTCAATGGACCGAATTGCAACTCTAGACTCAATTCCAGTTATAAAATAATCTATAGTTGCATTGCGGCTCAGTATAGGCCTAATCAGAAACACCAACAGCAACACAAACTGACCGTTCCAAACCAACCAACCAAAGGCCTTAGGCAGGGGTCTCAAACTCAATTTGCCTTGGGGCCACTAGAAGCAGAGCCTGGTTGAGGCCGGGCCGCAGCCACAGCGCGTCACATGGACAAACGTTTTTTTGCCATTTCAAGCCTATTTTTTCGCCTTCATTTCACTTAAATTTAAGTATATTCAGAATCACCAATGTGGGATAAAGAGTGTGTGCATATGTGGTGTTGTGTCGCACAAAAAAACATTTCTATAATAATATTTCTATTCCTTCCTTCCTTTTGATACCACTGTGCTATCTGTTTCATTCAGTAGCACATAATAGGATTATGATGATAATACCCTATTGGCCTGAATATAAGACTATGTTTTTTTCCCAATGGAAATATCCCAAAAATGGAGTCGTCTTATATTCAGGGGCTATACTATTTGACATTCAATGTTCTTTTTTCTGTAAATGGGTCTTGAAAAATGAGGGTCGTCTTATAAACGAGTCGTCTTATATTCGGGACAATACGGTAACTATAATTCAACAATATTAAATGAACTATTTACTGGAAACAATAACTGGACCAGCCAACCCATCAACAAAGTGGCTCTGATTTGATTGTGATGGCATGAATTACAACCAATAAGGAAGCAGTAACAAAATGTTTACTTTATCTATCAATTTATATTCCTCCTAACAAAGCCAACTACAGCAATTCTGAACTCATACAGCCACTACAAAGCAGCGCCATAAAATAAATAAAATAGACCATCAGAATCGCCACTTAGGCCCAACTAGCAGCATTGGTTTCCCAATAGTTGTCATGTTTTACACATGCCTAAATAGGCTTTTATTTATTTGCGCTAGCCTCTTTGAAAACTATATCCCAGTTGCGCGACAATGCTGTCTGCAGTGGTCGCGCAATGGGGCTTTGAAAATCCTATTCAGCACGTTCGGTTTCTGACCCCACAATGTCGCAACTTTTCTACTAGATGGCTATGATTCTATCCAGCGCAGATGTAAGCCTGCCCTGGAGCAACGACAACACCGTTCACTACGGGCAAGGGGGACACAACAGCTCGTTTTAGGTTACTTACCTTAGCTCAGCGTGCTGCTCTATAATCCATGCATCCGCCCGTATCGGGCTATAGAAAACGGCTCTGCTGTCATTATTTATCAAACCGAACGCAGTCCTTGGTAAAAAGGCAAAGTTTTCTTTTCCCTCCGTGTGTTTGTAAACAAGGAGCGGTGGATAGAGAGACGCCATGACAGGATCTCGCCCGTACTGCAGCCAATGGCGTCATTGCATTTCCTCAGATTGACAGTTCAGCGACAAATCAGAATGAACTAAACTGCGCGGGGGGAGGGGCGTGTTTCAGGGTGCAGATCCGGTTCCTTTGCTATTCTATGTAAATGGCAAACCAGTAGGCGGGCTTTAAACAGGATCTCAGCCAGTAGGCGGGCTTTAAACAGGATCTCAGCGATCAACAGTCAATAGTAACAGACTGTTCTCCCGCAAATGCTTTTGGTTGCATTTGACGGGGGAACTCGCGTCGTCGCGGGCCACATTAATATTAAACGTTCATATTAAGGTGGGGGCCACAAAATATCATCTCGGGGGCCGGAAATGGCCCGCGGGCCGGTGGTCCGGGGACCACCAGTGGTCCTTGAGAGGGTTCCAGGTGGTCCCCAGGCTAAATGATGGAAAGTTGGTTAACCAGATGTAACTCTTGAGAATGTAAAAATATTCATCTTACACTGTTTTGTTTACAAAAATCCAGCCTGGAATTGTGGACAAAGCCAAAAGAATTATTTAATTTTAGGTCTTTGGTGTGAAAATGTAATCAAATGGTGGTCCGTGGCTCAAATGCCGAATAAATGGTGGTCCCTGGTGTCAAAAAGGTTGAAAACCCCTGCTGTAGATAGATCTTTACTGTCCTTAAAAGGTATAAGTAACTTTAAAGGGACACTTCACCGAAATATATGGTTATACTGTGGTGCATTGGTGCTTCTGTGGCCGGACTCAGTGCATACTGTCGTGGGTATGACGTAGGTACCAGGGGTGTAGTGGAGGGGGACTCAGGGTGTAGTGGAGGGGGACTCAGCGCATACTGTCGTGGGTATATAGGTACCTCAGGGGTGTAGTGTGGAGGGGGGCGTGGGGGGTCCATCCCCCCACTCAGGGGCGTAGCTAGCAATTCTGGGCCCCCTGCAAAGCTTTTCCAAGTGGGCCCCCCTTTCCCGGCGGCGTCAAAGGGGAATTTCACCCATTTTCAACATTTTTCTGGGAGTGTACAAATGCAACCAAATGAACCCTAACGGGTTCATTTGGTTCCATTTGTACGCTCTCAGAAAAAAAGAAGTGTCTATAGAAATCCATCTGATGATGCCATCAAGATGTGTTTCATCACGTGTCTACGCCCGGCCCACTTCTCACATCTAAAATATTTTTGGGGCAAAAGTAGGCCTATGTTTTTTGTCTTTTCATTTACTTATATGGATACAATTAGGCATAGTAGACAATCTTTGAACCAAATGGACCTGCTAGGGTCCATTTGGTTCACATTTGTACACTCAGAAAAAAGAATGAAAATGGGTGAAATTCCCCTTTGAGGGGCGTCACCACCAGTGACTGTTACGTCAACCTCACTGGGTGACGTAACAGCAAACCCAGTGGGGGTGACTGTTACCCTTAAGGCGACGTGACCTGAGCTGGTGAGATGTAACAGCAACCCAGTGGGGGTGACTGTTACCCTCCCAAGGCGACGTGACCTGAGCTGGTGAGACCTTGTTTCCTTTATTTTTATATCATAAAATAATGTCAACTTAACTGTTAGACTAATCGGAGTTGCCAGAAGTTTTATTTGTTGCCACTAGGGGGGGCATGTGGTTTCAAAAGCGCCAAAAGCCCCACTAGCTCTCCTCCTAGTGTCCCACGGAGGTATTTTTTTTATTTATTTTTATTTTATTTTATTTTAGAAAATGCCGCCAGGCAGGGGCGGATGTAGCATGTCCCAATTGGGAGGGGGGGGGGGGGAGAACATGTTGGAGGGGCAAGAGAAAATGGTATGGGGGCGGCTTCATCACCCGTGTCGCTTCGCGCCACGGGCGATGAAGTCGCGCCCATACCATTTTCAGTTACAGGACTTTTATTAGTCAAGTAAAGCATCAATAATAACATCAGTTGTTGTTGAAGTTGCAACAGACACGCAGCATGCATAAAGCTAAAGGTCTGACTCCGAGAGTTTTCTGTTTTCAATGATGAAATGCTGTTGGTTTAGTGGTGACACAGCTGTAGTTAGTTAGTAGCAGTAGTAGTGTTTCACATCATTTTAAATAGAAGCACTTTAATTTGAAATATCTTGGGTTGTTTTGCATGGCATCATGTTTGGGGGGGCATTTTGGGTATTTAGGGGGGCATTGCCCCCCCATGCCCATGCCTAGATCCGCCCCTGCCTCCAGGGGCCACTAGGGGGGCACTCCACGGGCCGCCTATTGGGGAAACCTGCCCTGAAGGGTGGGGTTTGAGAGGGGCTCATTACTTGCAAGTTAAGTGATCGCAAGTTAAGTGATCTGTGAGCAGTGGTGCACTGTCGGTCATCCCTGGGGTTGACATGTGTAAAATACCCTTGTAGCTGAAGTCATGAGTATTAGCTTGTTCGCTCCGCTCGCGCACGAGTTAGACCATGGCCTACTTGTGCGCAAGTTTGCGGGCAAGTGTGGACTCTGCCGAGTGCTGATCTTAGTTATGTTATTGTTTGGGTGTCGGGTTGTGAGTTTGAGAGATCTTGATGGGTGAAAAAAAAACAAGGAAAAAAAAAGGAAAAAAAGAGTGCCTTAATACTGAGCGTAAAAGGTCTCTACCGTTTTCCCTTGTATATTAGCTCCTACACCCCATATAGCGGGTCGTGTTTTTTTACCAATCCACAATGCTAACCAGACGTTACAGTTGGTTAACCAGACGTAGCTCTTGAGAAATCAAATGGATTGTTGTGGCTCCATTTGGTTTCAGGTTTACACTCTCAAGAGTCGAAATATTCATCCTCTGAATTAGCCCAAGTCTACACAACTAGAGAATGTAGAAGATTAACAATGGTCATTTTGATCTAGCGTATGTTTCCCAAATCCAGGCTGGAATTGTGGACAGAAGCAAAATAAATCTTTAGTTTTGGGGGTCTGTGTGGGGCTAAAATGCCAGCATTTGAGCCACAGTATCAAAAAGGTTGAAAAGCCCCAGCTATAGCACTTCAACCACACCAAAACCCACCAACAAACAGCCAGACGACACATCTACTTATCGTAGGGTCTGAAGATGCCAGCCCTCTCCCGCGGCTCCCCGCCCACCTTCTCCCGGGACACCTGCAGCACGTTGTTGCCGATGACGAAGCGGTCGAGGCCATCGATGGCGGCAGACGCCTCCTCGTAGTTGGACATGGTGACGAAGGCCAGGCCGCGGCACTTGTTGGTGCGGAAGTCGCGGATCACCCTGACGTCGGCCGGCGTGCCGTAGTTGCTGAACATGTTGGAGAGCAGGTCCTCGTCGGCGTCCGGAGGCAGGTTGTGGATGAAGAGGACGTTGCCTGGTTGCTCCTCCTCCTCCCGCTGATGCTGGTGATGGTACTGCTGGTGGTGGTGCTGGTGGTGGTGGTGGCGCGGACGGCTGTGGCCCGACTTGGCCTTCCGGTGGTGGTGGTGACCGTGGGCGGCGTGAGCCTTGTTGCTCTTGCCGTCCGCGCCCTTGCCCTTGGAGTCCGGCCCCTTGCACAGGATGGGCTTGGAGATGCGGATGCCCTCGGTGGCGCCTGGCGGCACGTGGCCGTTCATCTGCCGCGTGGCCTCCTGAGCCTCGGCGCGCCGGTCGAAGCGGATGAAGGCGGCGCCGCGCGGACGGCCCTCCTGGTCCATCAGCATGCGCGAGTTGATGATGCGGCCGTACGGCGCGAACATCTGCTCCACCGCCTCCAGCGTGAGCGTGCGCGGCAGGTTGCACACGTAGATGTTGGCGTCCTGGATGGCCTCCGAGCTGGGCCGCGCGTACGACACCTTGATGACCTTGTCGTGCAGCCGCCGGCGGTTGAGCGTCTCGACGGCGCGGGCGGCGTCGCCGGGGTCGGCGTAGCTGACGAAGCCGTACTGCAGGCTGTGGCCCTTCAGCTTGTCGCGGATGACGTTGGCCGACTCCACCGCGCCCACCGTGCCGAACAGCTGCCGCAGCTCGCCCTCGGTGGTGCACTGCGGCAGGTAGTTGACGATCAGCTTGGTCTTGCCCTTGTTGACGGCGTCCATCGCCATCGCCGCCGCCTTGGCGATGTCCGCTGCTGGCTTCTTCAGGTCCTGCTTCACGCCAACGTCCTCCACAGAGTCCTGGTCCACCAGTGGCCTCTTGGGGTCCTGTGGGTTCGGGTCGTTGGTCGCGAACGGCACGTTGTTGGGGTCCAGGTTGAGGTCGTCTCCTTGCAGCTGATAGCTGGTATCGTGGGTGCTCATGGTTGGAATAGAATGACTATGACAAGGTGTTGGTGTTACGGATAGCGTGGGATTGGCCGATGAGCAAGGCTTTGGAGGGGAAAGGCTGAAAAAAAGGGCTTTAGTACTCCAACGACTGTGAAAGTAAAATGTTGGGAGTAGCGCCGATCTATTCTTCAGATACTATAGCCGAGAGTTCGCTCTGACGTCAGAGAAAGACCAAAACTTGTGATTGGCTGTGAGAATTGTTATCATTTTCCAAATATGGACACACACCCCAGCAACCCCGCTGACTTCATGTAGCAGCCTCAACGGGCACCCCTCACTTCACACAAGCATGATTTATTTTGAGGCCGCTATATGGCCAATGCCAAGAAATTTGACCACAAGTTAACATCATAGAATGGCTGTGTGTTACTTTATTCCTGTCCACCAACCATAATTAATGAATATACAGTATATGATATGTGACCCAGCACGACCGAGGTTGAGTCATTGAGGACTTTTTCATTTTTTGTTTTATCATGTCACATGAAAGCAGGATATCATAACTACATAACGACATATTGGTTGTTCAGTTTCAGTGCTAAGATCATACCGCATTCATGGATTGCGGTGCACACACACACACACACACGATTAACAGATCTCTATGCTCATCCTCAAAGTATGCCTCGACACTGTGACCATTATGTTGAAACATCAGCCCTGCATCTCCTGGTGACAGCATGGAACTTTGTGGTACCACCTAACCATGTGTTACCAGGCGCTTAACACATGGGTAACACTAGTGACAATCTGCATCAAATGCTCACCACTGTTAAGCAGTGTTGGGACATGTGCACTACGTAACTTAATATATTACATAATATATTACCAAAATGGAGTAACTTCTAGTATAAATATATTACTTAACTAAAACAATCTAATATATTATACTTTTCTTTCTGTCTCGTTGCAAGTGTTCTTGTGAAATTATATTGACAACTGCAGTTAAATAATTACTTATTTTCTATCACTTGTCATCAAATTATTTATTCAGGAGTGACGTTTTTTCAAGTTGATTTCATATGGATTTGGCCAGATAGCCAAGTGCGCTTGCTTTATTTTAGGTATGCCACTGGTCTATGCAATATTTGATTAATAGTGATACTAAATATTTCATTATATATTTTGTAAAAAAAAAAGTTTTTTTTAAAGTAATATGTAATAGTAATATTAATATATTACACTTGCTCAGACAGTAATATTGTAATATAATGTATTGCTTTAAAATGAAGGTAATAATTAATAAGTAATATATTAACAAGGTAAAGTAATATTTCCCAACACTGCTGTTAAGTATCGTCACAGTTATTATCTCCTGGAGGTGTCGGGATGTACTTGCCCTCTGGTCGCTCGCTCTGCTCGTGCACAAGCAGGTCATGGACTACCTGTGTGTAATGCTCACAGGTTGGCTCTACTGAGGGCAGTTCTAGGTATGTGAAGCGACACAAACCTTTGAAACAAGAATCTAAATAAAAGATTGAGTATTGGGTTGCTGTTTGGAAATGCCGCATTGCCATTTTCTGGGGCACTGGAATTTGACTGATTGAGTGTGCTTATGAGCAAGGCACAGAACGTAGAGGTTTGTTTGGATTGGGTACAGCAGCGGTGCCCAAAAGGTAGATGGTGATCTACCAGTAGATCACACAGACCATGCAGGTAGATCACAAGACAGTCCCCTAAAATGTATGGATCTGTAACTCTTGAGAGCATCAAAATGAGTTTCATTTTACACTCTTATTTAAACATCTGATTACGTGATTTCAAGCGTCCACACAATTAGAAAATGGACAATAATTGTTATTCTGACCAACGTTTTGCCAGTTCTCTTTCCCAATTGTGGACAAAAACGTGAAAGTTATTAGTTTTGGGTGCAAGAGAATAAACTCAACATCATGAACTGTCGACTCAAACCCCAAATACTGTTTTCAAACGTCAGTAGTAGCTTATTCATGAACACCTTCCAGTTTCCGCCCTTCATTTTTTATTATAAGTGCATTATTCTTAAACATTATAACAGTAAGTAACACCATCACCGCTATTTCAAAGTCAAACTTTCTAGAGGTCCTTGAAATGGATTTTCAGTAATGGAATAATTACATTTACCATGTGTAGATCTTGTTGAGCCATTTTCAAAGTAGCTCTCCAGTCAAATAAGTTTGAGCACCCCTGGGGTACAGCATATCACCCCTGGGGTACAGCATATCCCTCCATCCAACTGTCTCTTGATTCTTTTTAAAACTGGGTCACTTAAAGCCATTATTGGCAACTTTAAAGGTAATAGAGGGACTTTAGTGTGTACAAAGTCTGTGTTTGTAAACAGATTTGAATCTAACTCCGCCTCACCTCCTCTCTATTGGCTCATTATGAAACTGCTGTGCTGTGACTGGCTAAAACATTCCCAATATCAATACCTTTAACCAACAAAAATATAATCAGATATACAAACCCATGAAGAGTCGCAATCTGAGCACATAGGTATACATTCCCATGGCAAACTATGACAGCGACAATGAGACAAGGACATACATAAACTATGACAGCGACAATGAGACAAGGACATACATAAATATGTATGTTAAAGTCATAATCCAGAATCGGAAGATTTAAAGGACAACATTGTTCATGTTTTGGTTGTTATTAGAGAAAGTAAACCATGGATGTTATTTTACTGCTTTTTTCTGCTTTCTTTAGTTTTAGGATTTTTTGCCATTTGACAGGGGCAGCATTTTAACATGGTCAAGATTTGTGAAGTGATTTATTTTTTTCTTATCGACTACATTCCTAATAAACTGAATGTGAAGGAGGCAGCACACCGCACTGCACTCTACACTGTAGTCTATAATAGGCTCAATATGGCAGTTTGGCACATTTAGTAGATCCTGTAATCTTTTGTGGCCAGATGTAACTTCCTGGAGTCTATCAAGGACTATCTAATAAGGACACGAAGCCAAGACACCTATGGGGGAGTCCACATTGGTTCATGGGAAGAAACAGATATGCTCAGTACAGACCAGGAAGTTTGACGCTTGGCAAACCATCCAAGAGACAAATGGCATGCTGGTTTGCAAGCATTATACTTCCTGGTCTGTACCAAGGAGAATTCAAAAAGGAGATGTCGCGAAGGCACCCACGGGGGAGTCCACATTGGTTCATGGGGAGTACAGATCAAGGAGAATTCAAAAAGGAGTTGTCGCGAAGGCACCCACGGGGGAGTCCACATTGGTTCATGGGAGGAAACAGACATGCTCAGTACATTCCAGGAAGTTTGACGCTTGCAAACCATGCATGCCATTGGTCTCTTGGATGGTTTGACTTCCTGATCTGTACTGAGCATGTCTGTTTCCTCCCATGAACCAATGTGGACTCCCCCGTGGGTGCCTTCGCGACAACTCCTTTTTCAATTCTCCTTGGTACAGATCAGGAAATCAAACCATCCAAGAGACCAATGGCATGCATGGTTTGCAAGCGTCAAACTTCCTGGAATGTACTGCGCATGTCTGTTTCCTCCCATGAACCAATGTGGACTCCCCCATAGGTGTCTTGGCTTCCTGTCCTTATTAGATAGTCCTTGGAGTCTATTAGGACTGTAGTAGATAATACAAATAGCTTTAAACATCTGTAAAAAAAAAAAAAAAAAAAAAATGTATTAAGGACCATGTACGAAAACAGCTGAAATCCCTAAAAAACAACAGAAAGCAGCAAATTAAAACAAATTAACTCATCTTTTAATTTCTTCATTTATAACCTAGAACATGGACCTTGGTTGAAAAACAAAAAAAACAAAACAAAGTTCTCCTTTAATTTAATTTAAAAATGGTGTGGGTTGTAGGAAAAAAAGCCATAAACAACATGGTTTATGGTCTGTCAGGGGTTTAGTTAGGACACATGCTGGTTCAGGGGCGGATTGGCACATATTTTCCCACCGGGACAATTTTGCCTTTGCCAGGCCACCCTGGGGGATTTTTACGCTCTCTTTGAGAGCGTAAAAATCCATTTGGTTTCATTTTTACACCCTCAAGAGTTAAAATATTCATCATGTGAATTAGCCCAACTTAGTCTACACAACTAGAGAATGTAGAAGATTAATGGTCATTTTGATCTGTATGTTGCAGGCGAGCATCTAGCACATTCTAGTGCATTTTGGAAGTGCCACTAGTGCATTTTGGATCTTGGCAGTTGGCAACACTGCCTCCAGCAGCGCGAGGCAGTGTTGGCAACACTGCCTCCAGCAGCGCGAGGCAGTGTTGGCAACACTGCCTCCAGCAGCGCGAGGCAGTGTTGGCAACACTGCCTCCAGCAGCGCGAGGCAGTGCCCTGTTGGCAACACTGCCTCCAGCAGCGTGAGGCAGTGTTGGCAACACTGCCTCCAGCAGCGCGAGGCAGTGTTGGCAACACTGCCTCCAGCAGCGCGAGGCAGTGTTGTCAACACTGCCTCCAGCAGCGCGAGGCAGTGTTGGCAACACTGCCTCCAGCAGCGCGAGGCAGTGCCCTGGCGCACAGGAGTGAACGAGAATATGGCAACTCTCCTACTTGAAGGCTCTGGTGTAGGACACCTTTTCTTTTTTTGAAGGATAGAAACACTAGTTTGCCTGGCCTGGGCCTGGCACCCTGGCCTGCCCTGGACTTTTACCACTAGGTGGCGCAGGCCACCGGGGAAAACTCTCTGTACTCCAGATGGCCAATCCGCCCCTGTGCTGGTTTCATGTCAATAAAGTTATTAGAAGCAGATGACAGAAACGCGGCTGGTGGAACACGACATCTTTATTCAATTCAGACATCATTGCATCAAAGCCCTCTCAGAGGGGAGACAAAAAAAGGACGTAAAAACTGTTTTTTTTTTGGGGGGAGGGGGGATTGTAGTTTTATAGATGAGATAATCGAAAGCGAATGAACGCTTTAGGTATGAGACGACAAAGGGAGGGTCAATAACTGATCGCTAAACGTTAACATTTAACCTACGAAACTAAACAACAGCGAATGTGTGTGTGACATTAATTTGTACAGCCCTACGTTATCGTGCAAAAAAAGAAGAAGAAGTTTCCCCCCTGTTAAGAGCAATGGATCCTTCCTTGACCTGAAGAGTCACAGCCAAACACAACGCCGTTGTTTAGTCTCTGTAGGACAATAATAGTCTGAAGGACTCAAAAACATATTATAGTATTGGCAGAACAAGGTCACTTTTTTTCTCATGAGCCAGCTTTGAAAATAAAAATAAAAAATAGGCAACTACACAGTAACTTATTCAGTTTTCTAATTTAAAATTGGCGTGTACGATATGGAAACAAACGGGTCTGTATTTGGTTCCGTTTGCATGCGTTCTTGGGCTTACATACGCATGGCCTTTACCGTTGTGTTGTCTTCGAACACGCGTAAACAGCAAGACAGCAAAGTGTCTGGCTGTCTCCCAAGTCAACACTGACTCCGCCCCTCATAGAGACTATCAAAAGGCGGGATTTCCGGTTTGTTAACTTCCCCTGGAAGTCGCCATTTTTTAGCCAATCGCGGTGGGTGCTCTAGAAAATGTAGACCCCGCAGAAACATTTTATTTCTCTCTTTGTGCTGGCAAAGCTGTTGTAATCGCATGCACTTTGTACACTTCTATAACTGCTTTGTTTGTTGAAATCGTTTGTTTTCCAAAGATAAGAGTGAACAAGTCAAGACGCTAGTGAAGACTGAACAGGGTTTTTTTTCGCAGGGGAATGCAAATAGCTAACGCATCTACCTTAAGCAACTTCCGCAACTACCGTTGATGGTCTAAAAAGCGTACCCGGTGCGCAGGGTGGCCTATACCCTCCCCCCCCACGTGACTTCCTGTATTGAGGAGGATGGGTCGGTGTTGACTTTGGAAACAGCAAGACAGCCAGACTCTTTGATGTCTTGACATTTACGTATGTGCGAGGCCTACAGAGAAATACAAAAACATTTTACATTGCATTTCACAATATGCTCAGCACCACGTTTTCAACAAAAAATATACAAAGGTGATATTCTGAACTCCCGTTTTTTTTTTCCGAGCGCATATTGTAAAGTATGTATGTAAAACATGTACGTAACATTATTTCCCCTATATGGTAGTTAACTATACCCTCCATATGAAAAGTTACGCAGTCATGCATCATAAATGAGACACTTCTGCGCTCCGTTTTAAGAACAAAGACAAAGAAAGAGAGAAAGAAAGAAAAGCGTTTAATTTGACCTAAAAAAAGAAAAGGGATGACATACACTTTGTGCGTTGCAGGCAAACATTGGTATCTTTACTCTATGTCAGGCAGGAGATCTCCTCTCCCTGCTTTTTAAGGCTTTGTGTTAATATATATATATATTTTGTTTCTTTTTTTATATATATAAATGATATGCTCTTCTACATTTCCTATGTCTGGATAGATATGTGCAGTTATCAAGCAGTGAGTAACATATGGCTGACCTATCTTTCATAAAGCGCAGCAGTAACTGGCTGGAGTGTTCGCTCCATACAAAACAAAGCTATCGACCGTACAGGTTTTTTTTTGGTGTAGTTAACGGGACATTTCACCATTTTTGCAAAATAATATATGTTCACGATATTTAGAAGATTTAGAGTCACTTTCAAGGGGGTCTTTATGTTGCGTAATATGTAGTTTTACAACTACTTCCTGGACTACATGTTGTGTCAGTAAGACAACACTCTGGGGGGGGGCATTATGGGAATTGTAGTCCAGGATTGAGCGTCAATGACGTCAGAGACACTGGGGCTCACTGCTAAAATCTAAAATATCTAAAACCACATATTACACACCTTAAGACCCCCAAGAAAAGTGTTCTATATCTTCTAAATGTCGTTAACATATACTATTTTGCGAAAAAATGGTGAAATTTCCCTTGTGAGAAGACGCTTCTGCGCTTCTGCGGTCGATTCATGGTTCTTTGTCTGACCAACGTCGAACGATGAGTCGGTTGGG
>CM076974.1:275000-442500 GCA_039105355.1 Benthosema pterotum
AATAATATATTCAAAGATTTGCACCACATTTTCACTATTTTTCAAAAGTAGCAGAACTACAAGCTCATATCGCGCCACTCGGTAGCGCGATATGAGCTTGTAGATCTGCTATTTTTCAACAGCTAAAACTCCAAAATGTGTTCAGTACATAAAGGGTTAAAAGAGATAACTGTCAAAACGTTGGTCAAAATAACAATTCTTCTACATTTTCTAAAGGTGTAGATTCTCGAAAAGTTAAGTAATTCAGTTCTTTAAATATAAGTTGACTCTTGAGATCGTAAAATGGTCATTTTATTCATGCATTGTATCATGTTACACTCTCAAGAGTTACAGATCTATAAGGGTCCATACGGTTAGCAACTGTCCATCATTTATCTGGGGACCACCTGGAATCCTCTCAGGGACTACTGGTGGTCCCCGGACCACTGGTTGAAAACCACTGTCTTAGAGGCCAGAATGCAACTAAGAATAAAATCACACCAAAGGGTGGAGCCGGTCTTGAACCTGTGGTGTGATGTGTCGCGTTGACAGATGGAAGCAGGGGCGGATCTAGGCATGGACATGGGGGGGGGGGGGGGGGGGGGGGGCAATGCCCCCCTAAATTCCCAGTCTGCCCCACCAAACACAATGGCATGCAAAACAACCCAATATATTTCAAATTAAAGTGCTTCTATTTAAAATGATGTGAAACACTACTACTGCTACTAACTAACTACAGCTGTGTCACCACTAAACCAACAGCATTTCATCATTGAAAACAGAAAACTCTCTGAGTCAGACCTTTAGCTTTATGCATGCTGCGTGTCTGTTGCAACTTCAACACAACTGATGTTATTATTGGTGCTTTACTTGACTAATAAAAGTCCCCTGTAATTGAAAATGGTATGGGTGCGGCTTCATTGATGAAGCTGCCCCCATACCATTTTCTCATCCCCCCCCCCCCCCCCCCCCCCATTGGGAAATGTTACATCCGCTGCTGGATGAAAGTCAACAGACCGTATCACCCAACGGGACAAGAGTGTTTTAGCATTCAACTCCAACAACCATTTGGACCCAAATGAGTTGCAGGTGACTCTTTGGTGTTGAAAAAGGACTTCAACTGGGATCTTTTCTATCATCGCTTTAGTGATCTGCAGGGTTTTTTTTACGGGGAATTCCACTCATTTTCAACATTTTACTGTCATTGATGTACAGTATCTTCAAGGTGTTGGTTGGACATGATAAAAAAAAAGTTCCCCCATTCTGTGTTCCCAAGAAATGGAGGTCTGAAGAAAACCACTAACAATGTGAAACATGATCTTGATGACATCATCAAGATGTATTTCCACCATGTTAATGGATTTCTTTAGACGCTTCTTTTTTTCTGAGCACGTACAAATGGAACCAAATGAACCTGTTAGGGTTCATTTGGTTGCATTTGTACGCTCTCAGAAAAAAATGTTGAAAATGGGTGGAATTCTCCTTTAAAGTGCAGACTGCAACTGTGATCTTTTCTATCATAGCTTTAGTGATCTGCTGGGTGTATTTTAGTGATCTGCTGGGTGTATTTTAGTGATCTGCTGGGTGTATTTTAGTGATCTGCTGGGTGTATTTTAGTGATCTGCTGGGTGTATTTTAGTGATCTGCTGGGTGTATTTTAGTGATCTGCTGGGTGTATTTTAGTGATCTGCTAGGTGTATTTTAGTGATCTGCTGGGTGTATTTTAGTGATCTGCTGGGTGTATTTTAGTGATCTGCTGGGTGTATTTTAGTGATCTGCTGGGTGTATTTTAGTGATCTGCTGGGTGTATTTTAGTGATCTGCTGGGTGTATTTCAGTGATCTGCTGGGTGTATTTTAGTGATCTGCTGGGTGTATTTTAGTGATCTGCTGGGTGTATTTTAGTGATCTGCTGGGTGTATTTTAGTGATCTGCTGGGTGTATTTTAGTGATCTGCTGGGTGTATTTTAGTGATCTGCTGGGTGTATTTTAGTGATCTGCTGGGTGTATTTTAGTGATCTGCTGGGTGTATTTTAGTGATCTGCTGGGTGTATTTTAGTGATCTGCTGGGTGTATTTTAGTGATCTGCTGGGTGTATATAGTGATCTGCTGGGTGTATTTTAGTGATCTGCTGGGTGTATTTTAGTGATCTGCTGGGTGTATTTTAGTGATCTGCTGGGTGTATTTTAGGGTTTTCGTCGTACTCAGGAGGTGGTAGTTGGAGTCTCTCTCGTATTTGAAGGTGAGTCGTCCGTAGCTGACGTGGTTCAGGTTCTTCAGCCACTCGAAGTAAGACACGGTTACACCTCCAGCGTTCAGGTACATGTCCTGGAGAGGAGAGAGGAGACAGGAGACACGTTACTGGAAGATTATAGAGGAGACACCACACACGTTACAGGAAGATTAGAGAGGAGACACTCCACACGTTACTACAAGATTAGAGAGGAGACACTCCACACGTTACTACAAGATTAGAGAGGAGACACTCCACACGTTACTGGAAGATTAGAGAGGAGACACTCCACACGTTACTACAAGATTAGAGAGGAGACACTCCACACGTTACTGGAAGATTATAGAGGAGACACTCCACATGTTACTACAAGATTATAGAGGAGACACTCCACACGTTACTACAAGATTAGAGAGGAGACACTCCACACGTTACTACAAGATTAGAGAGGAGACACTCCACACGTTACTACAAGATTAGAGAGGAGACACTCCACACGTTACTACAAGATTAGAGAGGAGACACTCCACACGTTACTACAAGATTAGAGAGGAGACACTCCACACGTTACTACAAGATTAGAGAGGAGACACTCCACATGTTACTACAAGATTATAGAGGAGACACCACACACGTTACTGGAAGATTAGAGAGGAGACACTCCACACGTTACTACAAGATTAGAGAGGAGACACTCCACACGTTACTGGAAGATTAGAGAGGAGACACTCCACACGTTACTGGAAGATTAGAGAGGAGACACTCCACACGTTACTGGAAGATTAGAGAGGAGACACTCCACACGTTACTGGAAGATTATAGAGGAGACACTCCACACGTTACTGGAAGATTAGAGAGGAGACACTCCACACGTTACTACAAGATTAGAGAGGAGACACCACGCACGTTACTACAAGATTAGAGAGGAGACACTCCACACGTTACTGGAAGATTAGAGAGGAGACACTCCACACGTTACTACAAGATTAGAGAGGAGACACTCCACACGTTACTACAAGATTAGAGAGGAGACACTCCACACGTTACTACAAGATTAGAGAGGAGACACTCCACACGTTACTACAAGATTAGAGAGGAGACACCACGCACGTTACTACAAGATTATAGAGGAGACACCACACACGTTACTACAAGATTAGAGAGGAGACACTCCACACGTTACTGGAAGATTAGAGAGGAGACACTCCACACGTTACTACAAGATTAGAGAGGAGACACTCCACACGTTACTGGAAGATTAGAGAGGAGACACTCCACACGTTACTACAAGATTAGAGAGGAGACACTCCACACGTTACTACAAGATTAGAGAGGAGACACTCCACACGTTACTACAAGATTAGAGAGGAGACACTCCACACGTTACTACAAGATTAGAGAGGAGACACCACGCACGTTACTGGAAGATTAGAGAGGAGACACTCCACACGTTACTACAAGATTAGAGAGGAGACACTCCACACGTTACTACAAGATTATAGAGGAGACACTCCACACGTTACTACAAGATTATAGAGGAGACACTCCACACGTTACTACAAGATTATAGAGGAGACACTCCACACGTTACTACAAGATTATAGAGGAGACACTCCACACGTTACTACAAGATTATAGAGGAGACACCACGCACGTTACTACAAGATTATAGAGGAGACACCACGCACGTTACTACAAGATTATAGAGGAGACACTCTACACGTTACTACAAGATTATAGAGGAGACACCACGCACGTTACTACAAGATTATAGAGGAGACACTCCACACGTTACTACAAGATTATAGAGGAGACACTCCACACGTTACTACAAGATTATAGAGGAGACACTCCACACGTTACTACAAGATTATAGAGGAGACACCACGCACGTTACTACAAGATTATAGAGGAGACACCACGCACGTTACTACAAGATTATAGAGGAGACACCACGCACGTTACTACAAGATTATAGAGGAGACACTCCACAAGTCAGACCACAGCTTCAAAATTAAATCAGTTTTTAATTTTTGATCAATCGGCATTTGAACTATAGTATGTCCAAAATGGTAAATGGTGCATTTATATAGCGCCTTTATCCAAGGCGCTTTACATAGCTTGTGCATCACATTCACCACATTCACACACACATTCATACACTGATGGCAGTGGAAACCATGCAAGGTACCTACTAGCACATCAGGAGCAATTAGGGCTTCAGTGTCTTGCTCAAGGACACTTCCACACTAACTACCACGTTTTCCTGGATTTGAACATTTAAAACAGGAAAAATAACTGGAATTCTGTTTATTTTAAAATATTTATTGAAATAGTTGATCTACAAGCCCCCACTGTTTGTAGATCCCTCAGGCTGTACTCTATGGCTCTGATTACAGCGACACACAGCTCAGTGTGCACAAGAGTTAACTGTGTTATTTTTTTTAATTAGATTAATCAACTAAATGAATCAACTCGTTATTTTAAACAGCCCTATAAAATATAAATATCAAAATGAAAATGGGAGAACTGAGATGCTTGGGAGAACTCTTCTAGATGGATGGGTAACTAACTCATTCCGATCCAATATCGCGGTCGTCGTTCGCGTCGTGCTCGGACCCGTCATGAAGACGACGAAGGTGCAGATAACGACGAAATGTAGATTTCATTCTTTAATCCAACTATTAGTCCCAGCGCACCGTCTGATGATGATCCGGTCGCTGACTTTCATTTGGGACAGAATTGGCGACCACTTTTTTTTTTTTCTCCCATTCACATTCATTCAATCCAATGCATTCAAACGGCTCTCCTCCGGTTTGCCCCCTCAATGTCGCTGGCGCATGGGTTAAGCAGCCAGGGCTACACAGCTCTTCCTGACTTGGGACCCGGATGTTTCTGGGCAGATCGCCAGATGATCGATTAGACAAGACAACAGACACAGCATAACAGAAACAGCACATCCTGTTTAGGAGATCTGAGCTTCAAAATAAGGGTTTTTTACCGAATTTACTTGATTGCGCCCTGGCACTAGCTTGGAAATCAAGCAGTAATGGCGGCAGTAAGTGTGCTAATAGGTATCTGTGCATAACCCAGAAAATGATGGATCTATCAGTCAACCTGATGAAGATGTGCTTCATTTTTTCTGTACACAACACCACTGTGAAATGAAGAAATGAACCCATGAATCCATAATCCTAATCGAATATAAATCTTTCAAGCTGTTGCAATAATAAGAAGAGTTTTGAGCTTCACGGTGGCAAGATTTTGTGTACATAGGATGAAAAAAGTTAACAGTCTCCCGTCAGCTGATGTGACTCACCGGAATCACCATGATGTTTCTCTCCAGGAAGATCTTGTCTGCCTCAGGAGTTGTTGGACCGTTGGCACCTTCAGCGATGATCTGCACACACACACACACGCACGCACGCAAACACACGCACGCGCACACGCACACACACACACAAAACATGCACAAATTACAGTTTGACAACCACAAGACACACACACATGGGCAAAATATCAACACAATATTGTCCTACGATCATAGGAACAGTCAGAGAGCAAACAAAAAAAAGATTCCAGTATTCTTGCTGAAAACATCATATTGTTCTATTGTTCATCAATGTGTGTTGCTACTGTACTGCTTCTTTGATGTATTTTAATGATCTCTTTAATTTATACCCACTATTTTTTTGTCTTCTTCTCTATTGCAATGTAAAGCACTTTGAGCTGCATTTTATGTCATGAAAGGTGCTATACAAATAAAGATTATTATTATTATGAAAAGGAGTTTAGCTCCTGCCTGACCAAAGTGTCCTCTGGTCTGCCTCTCCGTTCTGACCGACCACAAGCAGAATGAGCACAACTGCACACGCTCCTTCTTTAATTGAAAAGCGCACACAGCTGTGCTGTGCGCACAGATAGAATTATAGCAGGTCGACAAGCTCACAGTCAGTGCATTCCGTCGGCATTGTGAGCTTGTAGAGTGGCCATTTCATTCATTCATCTGTAGTACAGACAACGTGGTTACAGCAGGCTACACACAAGTGAGTGAAGTGAACAGAATTGAACTTATTAAACTACGATGTCACCTCTCTCTCTCTGTCTCTCTCTGTCTCTCTTTCCTTCTTTTTTCTCTCTCGATTAGGCTATACAAGCGTCATTCCAATGCTCGTATACCAGCTAATTTTGCAGGGGAGAATGCAGGTTTTTGGGTCATTTCCAACTGTTTATACTAAGATATTATTGCTGCTTTTTTCTTTTGCAGGCTGCGGGCTGGGGCGGGCTGTTGATTTAAATGTTGTGGGACGGGTTGCTGCGGACGGGCTGGCACACTTGGCGGGGCAGAGTGGGGCGGGTTATGAAAAAAGCCGGCCTGCGCATCACTAGTTCCTACAGTATCTGCTCTTATTGGCCTGTAAAAATAATGATTAACACACCCAGTGCCAGCCCTTTTTCATATTCTTTAGGTAGCTAGTGCCAGCGATTTTCATCTAAAAGTCATATTTCATATTTCGGTCCATGTTTCCCGTCGGACAAGTTAGTTGGCGACACACTTCCGGTTTCCGGTTGGTCCGTCCCTTATTTTGGTCCGTTCTGAATGGAATATGCGGTCGCTGCTCACTGCTGTTATCATTGGGATCGTATCAAACCAGCGACGGTAAGCGACGTAGAGAGACGTAGATCAACCTAAGAGGCATCGGTCATAACTATTTTTAATAATGATAAGAAAGACGTAGCCCTACTGCAAGGGCAAAAAACTGTTAAGAATGAATGAAATTAATGCAATAGCAATAAAACCATTAGGTTGGCGAGTGGTGATCTGGTTTTAGGGGACAATTTGCAGCTGTGCAATTTTCCAGCATGTTGTTGAGGTTGTATGCAGTGTTGCCAACCTGGTGCAATTGCCACTATATTTAGCTTTTTGTTTTCAGACCCCCCTCGCGCCAAAATTAGTGAATTAGTTAGCTCCTGGTGGAAAATGGGGAGGGGGGGGCTCCAGGGAAAATCTCCTGTAAATTGACGTCCCCCAAGGGATATTATGTGTGTTTTAAATGTTCAATTTTAGTTAGAGGATAAGTATACTGTATTTATCCATAGTATCCATAAAGCATGTCTGGTGCCCCCCCCCCTCCCCTCATGGTGCCCTAGGCAACTGCCTAGTCTGCCTAATGGTAAAAACGCCCCTGGTTGTGGCGGTGGGGTGATTATTGAGTCATTCTTTGTGTGAGCGTTGAGGCCTCGGCTCTAACCTTGGCTTTAATCCTGTGAGCGTTGCTCTTGGTCAGCTGCTTCTCGCTGGCAGCAGGGATGAGGATGTCGCAGTCTGCCTCCAGGATGCTTCCCTCGTACGGGGTGGAGTTGGGGAAACCCACGATGGTGCCGTGTTCCTGGAGAGGAGGAGACAGAGGCAGGGTGATTAAAACTATACTGAAAACCCACGATGGTGCCGTGTTCCTGGAGAGGAGAGGAGACAGAGGCAGGGTGATTAACACATAGACCGTCCTTTTCTGCCCTATACCATGGCACAAGCCAGTGGATTTGGTAAAAAAAAAACTTATTTTGAAGCGCCAGCTCTCCTAAACAGGATGTGCGATGACGCCATGCTGTTTCTGGTATCTTGACTAACCTGTCCTCTGACCATCTGAGCAAAAAGTTCTGGGTCAAAGGTCAGGAAGTGACGTCTAGCCCTAGTTGATCTACCCGTGCGCGAACGACATTCAGGGGCAGAATCTCAGGAGAGGCTTTTGAATGCATTGGATTGAATGGGTGCGAATGGGACAAAAAAAAAAAGTTGTCACGACAATTCTGTCCGAAATGGAAGTCAACAACGGATCTTTATCAGACGATGCGCTGGGACTAATAGTTGGATTAAAGAATGAAATCTACATTTCGTCGTTTTCTGTGCCTTCGTCGTTATGGGCGGACGGGACCGCGCACGACGACGTGACTTGGGCGCTACAGGAGTATACTAGTAAACTATACTGAAAAATGTTTGCAGGTAGAGGGAAATTAAATAATACCAAAGCTATGGTGACTGAAGCTAAAAAGAAAATCAATTTTGTACAAAGATAAAAACTAGACTAAAATGTTGGGGGACGTCGTGGTGTGGAATAAAAATAATTGTGTTTGGTTGTGCTGTGAACAATGCAGATCTAGAGCTACACAACGTGTTGTGAGCTTGTACATTGAGCTGTTTTCACCATGCACACAAGTGTAAAATGAGTCATTGTGATGCCATCAAGTCCTTCCATAATAATATGTAACGTAAACAGCCGATCTTCAAGCTCTTTGTGCATGGCATACACATTGAGAGCTTGTTGATCAGCCATTTTCGGTGCACAAAGTATGCCTTCTATAAAGGATTCAATAGAACATAGGAAAAAGGATCAATAATGATTGGAGGTACAGATATCTACAGGTATGGCAAGTCATGTCAGTGTTATGGACTGCTGAACATTGAGATAGTTTAGCCACTAGGTGGCGCCATCGTCCCTTCTATAATCCTATTGGCTTCAGTTGTCTGAACCATAGTTCAGGCCCCAAAGACCCAAAACTAAATAATTCTCTTGGTTTTGTCCACAATTCCAGGCTGTATTTTGCCAACAAAACAGTGTAAACTTCTCAATTAAGTGGTGCTAATTCAGATGATCAATATTTTAACTTTTGAGAGTGTAAAAATGAAACCAAATGGACCCGCAAGGGTCCATTTGGTTTCATTTTTACACTCTCAAGAGTTACATCTGGTTAAGCAACTTTCCATCATTTAGCCTGGGGACCACCTGGAACCTTCTCAGGGACCACTGGTGGTCCCCGGACCACCTGTTGAAAACCCCTGACATAGTACTAACCAGCTTGTAATCCTCCAGCTCTTTAGGGTCGATGCCGTTGGGGTTCCAGATGTTTCCGTCCATCTCTCCCACGCCAACGCACTTTGCTCCGAAACGATGCAGGTAGCGCATGGAGTGTAGACCCACGTTACCGAAACCCTACGCACACACACACGCACGCGCACACGCACACACACACACACACACACACACGCACCCACACACACACACACACACACACACACACACACACACACACACACACACACACACACACACACACACACACACACACACACACACACACACAGGAACGATATACTATTAGTATCAGGATAAAATACACACAATGTCCGTAATTACCTTGCAATTACATGGTAACAACCAGGTAGTTACTAGGTAATTACATTCCTGACAACTAACATGTAACTACTGGGTAATTTCCAGCTAGTATTAAGTATTTACCTATTAATTACCTTGTAATTACCATATAATTAATTGCCATATAACTTATGATTAAGTAGTTTTCTTGACAACTAGGTATTACCTGGCAACTCAGGTAGGTACATGGGTAATGGGTACAATAACTGGAAGGATTACCCAACGTCCTACTCTCCTTCTCCATTAGTAAACTACCCATTAATATCACGTTTACAGCCACCTCTGGTGGTTCATGTAAAGCAGCTTTTCCATAGAAAGGAAGGGAGGAAGTACACAAGACCGACAGAACCGCTGATCTGTGGTGTTTTCCCTGAAATGGAGGGTACTTTTCACATGAAGAATGGAGAAAACAGTGAGGAACGTTTTTGTTGTGGGTGGAAGGATATGTGTATCGTGAAACAACTACTGATTGTAAATAAAGATCCTTGCAAGTTACAACTGTGTTTTATTTCAGTTAAACGTAACATTTATATGTAGTGCGATTAACCATGAAAAGCCGTGGGTTGTTGGCCGATTTTCCCCCCGTTTCAGAGTTGTGCCATCAGAGGCGAAAGCTGAGTGTGATTTCATGGCAGTTTGCTTACTTTTGAGATTAGGGCGATCTGCTAGATTTGATGCTTTTGTGTGGCATTGTAATGATCACAGTAGGGCCTAGTAGTAGGCCGTTCGTAGGGCCTAGTAGTAGGGCGTTCGTTTAGATATAGATGGTTGCCCCAACAGTGACGATATGTGTGTTGTAAAAAAAAAAATCACAGCCTTGAGTTGTCTACACACCATGACAATATAGTGAAAAAACAGCTGCAGTGCAGTGGGGGAAATAACTTTCAGTTGAGTCATACTGTGGCCTTTCCAGTAGAGGTACAAAAGAAGTGACTGCTCATTGTGTAGCAAAAAACCCAACCCAAGTCCCTTAAGTGCATCTTGTTGGCACATCCTGCAGCATAAGGTTAGCTGCAGCAGCTACTGTACTGTAGTACTGTCTGGGCTGGGCCAATGAAATGCACTTAGGGGAGCTACAGTGTGCCTTTCACACTTGTCTTCTTTTGGGTCCAGTGCTACGTCTGTTTTTGTTTGTTTCAGTATAAAAATAAGTTAAAGCTCTGTATTCCGAATGAAAGTTGTTCAGTAGCAGGGTTCTGCCTGTTTCTTCAGCGTTTTAGTACCCCCACACACCCCGGGTGGTGTGCTATGAGCTTGTAAAAGTGAAAATAATGCAAATTCTTTCGCAATTTTATCCCAAATCATTGCTTCTGGGGGTCCTTAGAACAACATGTTTTCAGATCTAGGTCTGCGGGCGAATATAGAAGATTCTGGGGGTCCTTAGAATGAAATATCATGAGCAACACTGACACAGAAAGAATCTTGTGTGTGAAACTAGACTCTAGTTTCAGGGACTAGAATCTACGTAGTGTCAAACTAGAATCTAGTGTCATGAACTATAATCTAGTGTCAGAAACTAGAATCTAGTGTCAACTAGCGTCAGGAACTATAATCTAGCGTCAGGAACTAAAATTTTGTGTTAGCTAGCGTCAGGAACTAGGTTCTAGTGTCAGGAACTACAATCTAGTGTCAGGAACTACAATCTAGTGTCAGGAACTACAATCTAGTGTCAGGAACTACAATCTAGTGTCAGGAACTACAATCTGGTGTCAGGAACTACAATCTGGTGTCAGGAACTATAATCTGGTGTCAGGAACTATAATCTAGTGTCAGGAACTAGAATCTGTTGTCAGCTAGTATCAGGAACTATAATCTGGTGTCAGGAACTATAATCTGGTGTCAGGAACTATAATCTGGTGTCAGGAACTATAATCTGGTGTCAGGAACTATAATCTGGTGTCAGGAACTATAATCTGGTGTCAGGAACTATAATCTGGTGTCAGGAACTATAATCTGGTGTCAGGAACTACAATCTGGTGTCAGGAACTACAATCTGGTGTCAGGAACTATAATCTGGTGTCAGGAACTAGAATCTGGTGTCAGGAACTAGAATCTGGTGTCAGGAACTAGAATCTGGTGTCAGGAACTATAATCTGGTGTCAGGAACTATAATCTGGTGTCCGGACAAAAAACAAACCAATCATCAGAGGGACTGATGATCATGTGACAGACCTGGATAACGAAGGTCTTGTCCTGGAAGCCTGGACACATCCCCACTTGGCTCATGAAGGACGCTTCGTTGATGAAGTTCTCGATGCCGTGGAACACGCCGCGACCCGTGGCTGAAATACGACCGTGGATACCGCCCTGGCTGATGGGTTTACCTGTCACACAGGCGTGGGCGTTGATGTCCTGAACACACACACACACACACACACACACACACACACACACACACACACACACACACACAACACACACACACACACACACACACACACACACACACACACACACACACACACACACAGAGGAAGAGAAGGACAGGGTTTACTCGTCTAAAACAAATAAAATCTAATATCCCAAACCAACTTACCTCCCCCAAACTCCTGTACTGTCCCAGATACCTGTATACGATTTTTTTTAGCCCTATAGCAGTGGTTTTCACCCTTTTTCATACCAGGGCCCACTATTTATTCAGAATTTGAGCCAAGGACCACCATTTGATGACATTTTAGCCACACAGACCCCAAACCTAAAGATTTCTTTTACTTTTGTCAACAATTCCAGGCTGGATTTCAGAGAAAACAATACAGTCGAACATACAGATCAAAATGACCATTAATCTTCTACATTCTCTAGTTGTGTAGACTTGGGGCTAATTCACATGATGAATATTTTAACTCTTGAGAGTGTAAGCATGAAACCAAATGCGCAATGGTCCATTTAGTTTCATGTTTACGCTCTCAAAGAGGCTAACCAACTTTCCATCATTTAGCCTGGGGACCACCTGGAATCCTCTCAGGGACCACAGGCCACTGGACCACCTGTTGAAAATCCCTGCCCTAGAAATAGCGTATGAATTGGAGTATCCTTATAATCGGGTCTAGTCTTTTGGCATGTCATTACACATACGTGCTGATAGATGGCGCTCTCGTGCTACACTGAAACAACACACGAGTGCACAGCGCACTCATCAACAACACGATACAACACAAAACCTGTCAAATGCAGGAAGCGGAGCAACATATACTATGTAATATATAAAAATCACCACATTTTGTCTAGGAAAATGTTGGTGTTGTCTTATACTAGGGACAATACATGAAGTGTATTGGCCGAGTTTTCTCTGGCGTGTGGCTGGCATCTCCCTTAGAGATATGATGAAAAGTTTGGTCTAGAGACTCAGAGAGAGCCACCATAGGCTCGGGCATGGTTCAGCATCAGGTTAGGATGCCTCTGGAGCGTCTCCCTAGGGAGGTCCTCGTGGCACGTCCCACTGGGAGGAGACCCCGGGGCAGACCAAGGACCAGATGGAGGGATTATACATCCACTCTCTGGCCTTGGATCGCCTCGGGATCCCCCAGGAGGAGGTCGCCAATGTTGCTCAGGACAAGGAAAGTCTGGAGCTCTCTGGTGGAGCTGTTGCCCCCGCGACCCGACCTCGGATAAGCGGATGGAGGATGAATGAATGGATGATTGGATGAGAAACACGCTTTATTTGGAGGTGAGACTTACATGGTATCCCATGGTGGTTGCATATGTGTCAGCGATCCACGACATCTCCCTCTCTCCGGTGCTCATGTCAGGGGCAGGGACGTCGATACCAGGACCTGGGGACCACAAGACAGGACCCATGGAACATTTACCAAATGGGGGGGCAGGCGAAAATGCCTGGTATGGGTGCGGCTTCATGATGAAGCCGCACCCATACCATTTACGGTTACAGGACTTGTATTAGCCAAGTAAAGCATCAATAATAACATCAGCTGTTGTTGAAGTTGCAACAGACACGCAGCATGCATAAAGCTAAAGGTCTGACTCAGAGAGTTTTCTGTTTTCAATGATGAAATGCTGTTGGTTTAGTGGTGTGACAATTGTAGTTGGTAGAATAGCGTTTCTAATCTTTGAAATGTGGGTTGTTTGGTGGGGCAGTCTGGGCATTTATGGGGGCATTGCCCCCCTCATCCCATGCCTAGATCTGGCCCTGCCACAAAACACCAAGAAAGAGCATTTCAGCTCACCAAGCGTACACACGTGTGTGTGTGTGTGTGTGTGTGTGTGTGTGTGTGTGTGTGTGTGTGTGTGTGTGTGTGTGTGTGTGTGTGTGTGCCTCACCGATGAATCCTTTCTTGGCCAGTTCAACGGTGAATCTCCTGGTGATTTTCTCCAACTCGTTGTCCTGAGAAAGAACAACTAGAGTTAACATTAAACAACTAGAGTTAACATTAAACAACTAGAGTTAACATTAAACAACTAGAGTTAACATTAAACAACTAGAGTTAACATTAAACAACTAGAGTTAACAACTAGAACAACTAGAGTTAACATTAAACAACTAGAGTTAACATTAAACAACTAGAGTTAACATTAAACAACTAGAGTTAACATTAAACAACTAGAGTTAACAACTAGAACAACTAGAGTTAACATTAGAAAGAACAACTAGAGTTAACATTAAACAACTAGAGTTAACATTAAACAACTAGAGTTAACATTAAACAACTAGAGTTAACATTAAACAACTAGAGTTAACAACTAGAACAACTAGAGTTAACATTAAACAACTAGAGTTAACATTAAACAACTAGAGTTAACATTAAACAACTAGAGTTAACATTAAACAACTAGAGTTAACAACTAGAACAACTAGAGTTAACATTAAACAACTAGAGTTAACATTAAACAACTAGAGTTAACATTAAACAACTAGAGTTAACATTAAACAACTAGAGTTAACATTAAACAACTAGAGTTAACATTAAACAACTAGAGTTAACATTAAACAACTAGAGTTAACAACTAGAACAACTAGAGTTAACATTAGAAAGAACAACTACTGTAGAGTTAACATTAAACATGTTTTTGATCTCACGAAAAACAGATTTGAACCACGTTTTTTAAAAAAGGTAGGGGGTTTGAAATGTGATTCAAATCTGAATTTACACACACACACACACACACACACACACACACACACACACACACACACACACACACACACACACACACACACAGGATTTGAATAATTCAATGTAGGTGGTTTGAAAAATGCGATTGAATTCCGATCTTAACCTGTCCAAAATTACACGATAACTTAAAATTAAAATTGAATTATTGTTATATCGGCTACCAACCAGGGGAACATCCCACAAATGGGAGGCTTTAACTGTTTTTTATGCAATATCCCACACTATTTGATTCTTTATGGAAGATGCTTCTAAACATATGGTTAGTCCGACCACTTCAAAGTCTCTAGTCTCTAAAGGTCTACTTTGATGCTGCAGCTGTTTCCCTGCAGACAGACACTCGCTCCGTCCTGCAGACGGTCCAGAACTTTGTTGTCGTCAGCAAATCACGAAAACAAAACTATTATTGGAAGAAATTAAACACTTCTGCCATGACTGAGAGCACACTATGGCATGCACCAAGGTCATGTTCTAGACCAGTGGTCCAGGGACCACCAGTGGTCCTTGAGAGGGTTCCAGGTGACCCACAGCTAAACCATGGGAAGTTTGTTAAGCAGATGTACCTCTTTGAGAGCGTAAAAAATGAAACCAAATGGTTTCATTTTTTTATACTCTCAAGATTTAAAATATTAAACATCTGAAGTAGCCCAAATGTAAACGATTCAAGAATTTAGAAGATTGGGCATTGTTTTTGATCTGTATGTTTACCCGTTTTGTTTGCCAGATTCAGCCTGGAATTGTGGACAAAAGAAAAAAGAAATCTTTAGTTTTTTGGGGGGTCTATGGGGCTAAAATGTCCTCAAATGGTGGTCCGTCCGTGGCTCAAATGCTGAATAACTAGTGAGAGCTGCTATCAAAAAGGTTCTAGACAGTATCTCCTACATTCCCCATATGACTAAACATAACCACCATTCTAGACAGTATCTCCTACATTCCCCATATGACTAAACATAACCACCGTTCTAGACAGTATCTCCTACATTCCCCATATGACTAAACATAGCAGGGAATGAAATCCAGCCGTTGTCACGGTAACCAATGCAGAGGAACTACAGCTATACTGCAGGGCTATTATTGTTATTGATTTTTTCATTTTAGTTTAAGTTAGTTTTGACATTTTATTTTCTAATTCAGCTCGTTTTAGTTAGTTTTTAGAGCGGGTTTGCTAGTTTTTATATTGGTGAAAATATTATATTCTATAATACTAGTTTTAGTTTACTTATAGTTTTAGTTTTAGTTATTTTTTCCTGTGCTTTAGTTGTCAGGCATTGGATTAAAAAATGTGTCAGAGTAAGAAACGGTTGGTATTCAACCCTTGCTTTGAGTTTCTTAGTAGATTAGATGATTACACTCTCCCACAAGAACACAATTTTTCCCCCCCAGTGTTTATGGAACTCAGTAGTGGATAGAAGATCTAGAAGCATCTCCTCCTCATGTTTATGGAACTCAGTAGTGGATAGAAGATCTAGAAGCATCTCCTCCTCATGTTTATGGAACTCAGTAGTGAATAGAAGATCTAGAAGCATCTCCTCCTCATGTTTATGGAACTCAGTAGTGGATAGAAGATCTAGAAGCATCTCCTCCTCATGTTTATGGAACTCAGTAGTGGATAGAAGATCTAGAAGCATCTCCTCCTCATGTTTATGGAACTCAGTAGTGGATAGAAGATCTAGAAGCATCTCCTCCTCATGTTTATGGAACTCAGTAGTGGATAGAAGATCTAGAAGCATCTCCTCCTCATGTTTATGGAACTCAGTAGTGGATAGAAGATCTAGAAGCATCTCCTCCTCATGTTTATGGAACTCAGTAGTGGATAGAAGATCTAGAAGCATCTCCTCCTCATGCTGAATTTAAAAGCTTTATAAAAACTAAAACTAAGGGTATTTTGGGTATAATTTCAGTTAGTTTTTAGTTAGTTTTCTTTTAGTTTAGTTTTTTTTTTTTTTTTTCATTCATTTTTAGTTTTTATTAGTTTCTGTTAACTCAAATGTTTTTTGAATTTTAGTATTCGTTTTTTTTCTTTTTTCTTTTAGTTTTAGTTAACTATCATAACCCTGGTATACTGTGGGTCTGAATGCACACAACAGAATCATCACACTGCATGATCCAGACTAAACATGGTCCTGTTTGGGGGAAACCATTGGATCTGCCTCTGCAGTGAAGTCTAAACAAAATGGAAAGGCAGGGCGAGAGCAGATAGCACGGCCGGATCTAGATGGGGAGGGGGGCAGAGGTGTGCAGAGCCCAACCAAATGTGTACCCTGCTGCCCACTTAATGAAAGGTAAATGTCAGTGGTTTTCATCAGTGGTCCGGGGACCACCAGTGGTTGAGAGAGATCCAGGTGGTCCCCAGCTAAATGGTGGAAAGTTGGTTAACCAGATGTAACTCTTTGAGAGTGTAGACATGAAACCAAATGTAAACATGTTTACATTTGGTTTCATTTTTACGCTCTCAATGAGTTAAAATATTCATCATCTGAATTATCCCAAGTCTACACAACTAGAGAATGTAGAAGATTAATGGTCATTTTGATGTTGGACTGTTTTGTTTCCCAAATCCAGCCTGGAATTGTGGACAAAGAAATCTTTAGTTTTGGGGTTTGTGGGGCTAAAATGTCCTCAAATGGTGGTCCGTGGCTCAAATGCTGAATAAATAGTGGGCCCTGGTATCAAAAAGTTTGAAAACCACTGCTTCATATGAAAAACGTTGGAGTTGCCCATGTACCCTGCCATTCTTCCAGCCCACCCTAGTAGGGCTGGCTAAATCCGGCCCTGGAGCAGACAGGCTGAGAAAGTCAAGTAAAAACTAGATAAAAAGTAGAAGTGACTGAGTCATGGCTCAGTGAACAGTAAGTTACTGAGTCATGGCTCAGTGGAGCAGTAAGTTACTGAGTCATGGCTCAGTGGAACAGTAAGTTACTGAGTCATGGCTCAGTGGACAGTAAGTGACTGAGTCATGGCTCAGTGGACAGTAAGTTACTGAGTCATGGTGGAGTGGAGCAGTAAGTTACTGAGTCATGGCTCAGTGGAACAGTAAGTTACTGAGTCATGGCTCAGTGGAACAGTAAGTTACTGAGTCATGGTGGAGTGGAGCAGTAAGTTACTGAGTCATGGCTCAGTGAACAGTAAGTTACTAAGTCATGGCTCAGTGAACAGTAAGTTACTGAGTCATGGTGGAGTGGAGCAGTAAGTTACTGAGTCATGGCTCAGTGGAGCAGTAAGTTACTGAGTCATGGCTCAGTGGACAGTAAGTTACTGAGTCATGGCTCAGTGGACAGTAAGTTACTGAGTCATGGTGGAGTGGAGCAGTAAGTTACTGAGTCATGGCTCAGTGGAGCAGTAAGTTACTGAGTCATGGCTCAGTGGAGCAGTAAGTTACTGAGTCATGGTGGAGTGGAGCAGTAAGTTACTGAGTCATGGCTCAGTGGACAGTAAGTTACCGAGTCATGGTGGAGTGGACAGTAAGATACTGAGTCATGGTGGAGTGGAGCAGTAAGTTACTGAGTCATGGCTCAGTGAACAGTAAGTTACTGAGTCATGGCTCAGTGAACAGTAAGTTACTGAGTCATGGTGGAGTGGAACAGTAAGTTACTGAGTCATGGCTCAGTGAACAGTAAGTTACTGAGTCATGGTGGAGTGGACAGTAAGTTACTGAGTCATGGTGGAGTGGAGCAGTAAGTTACTGAGTCATGGCTCAGTGGACAGTAAGTTACTGAGTCATGGTGGAGTGGAGCAGTAAGTTACTGAGTCATGGCTCAGTGGAGCAGTAAGTTACTGAGTCATGGCTCAGTGGAGCAGTAAGTTACTGAGTCATGGCTCAGTGGAGCAGTAAGTTACTGAGTCATGGCTCAGTGGAGCAGTAAGTTACTGAGTCATGGTGGAGTGGAGCAGTAAGTTACTGAGTCATGGCTCAGTGAACAGTAAGTTACTGAGTCATGGTGGAGTGGACAGTAAGTTACTGAGTCATGGTGGAGTGGAGCAGTAAGTTACTGAGTCATGGCTCAGTGGAGCAGTAAGTTACTGAGTCATGGTGGAGTGGAGCAGTAAGTTACTGAGTCATGGCTCAGTGAACAGTAAGTTACTGAGTCATGGTGGAGTGGACAGTAAGTTACTGAGTCATGGCTCAGTGGAGCAGTAAGTTACTGAGTCATGGCTCAGTGGAACAGTAAGTTACTGAGTCATGTCTCAGTGGACAGTAAGTTACTGAGTCATGGCTCAGTGGACAGTAAGTTACTGAGTCATGGCTCAGTGAACAGTAAGTTACTGAGTCATGGCTCAGTGAACAGTAAGTTACTGAGTCATGGCTCAGTGGACAGTAAGTTACTGAGTCATGGTGGAGTGGAGCAGTAAGTTACTGAGTCATGGCTCAGTGGAGCAGTAAGTTACTGAGTCATGGCTCAGTGGAGCAGTAAGTTACTGAGTCATGGCTCAGTGGACAGTAAGTTACTGAGTCATGGCTCAGTGAACAGTAAGTTACTGAGTCATGGTGGAGTGGACAGTAAGTTACTGAGTCATGGTGGAGTGGACAGTAAGTTACTGAGTCATGGCTCAGTGGACAGTAAGTTACTGAGTCATGGCTCAGTGGACAGTAAGTTACTGAGTCATGGCTCAGTGGACAGTAAGTTACTGAGTCATGGCTCAGTGGAGCAGTAAGTTACTGAGTCATGGCTCAGTGGAGCAGTAAGTTACTGAGTCATGGCTCAGTGAACAGTAAGTTACTGAGTCATGGTGGAGTGGACAGTAAGTTACTAAGTCATGGCTCAGTGGACAGTAAGTTACTGAGTCATGGTGGAGTGGACAGTAAGTTACTGAGTCATGGCTCAGTGGAGCAGTAAGTTACTGAGTCATGGTGGAGTGGAGCAGTAAGTTACTGAGTCATGGCTCAGTGAACAGTAAGTTACTGAGTCATGGCTCAGTGGACAGTAAGTTACTGAGTCATGGTGGAGTGGACAGTAAGTTACTGAGTCATGGCTCAGTGGACAGTAAGTTACTGAGTCATGGCTCAGTGGACAGTAAGTTACTGAGTCATGGCTCAGTGGACAGTAAGTTACTGAGTCATGGCTCAGTGGAGCAGTAAGTTACTGAGTCATGGCTCAGTGGAGCAGTAAGTTACTGAGTCATGGTGGAGTGGACAGTAAGTTACTGAGTCATGGTGGAGTGGAGCAGTAAGTTACTGAGTCATGGCTCAGTGGACAGTAAGTTACTGAGTCATGGCTCAGTGGACAGTAAGTTACTGAGTCATGGCTCAGTGGAGCAGTAAGTTACTGAGTCATGGCTCAGTGGAGCAGTAAGTTACTGAGTCATGGCTCAGTGGACAGTAAGTTACTGAGTCATGGTGGAGTGGACAGTAAGTTACTGAGTCATGGTGGAGTGGAGCAGTAAGTTACTGAGTCATGGCTCAGTGGACAGTAAGTTACTGAGTCATGGCTCAGTGGAGCAGTAAGTTACTGAGTCATGGCTCAGTGGAGCAGTAAGTTACTGAGTCATGGCTCAGTGGACAGTAAGTTACTGAGTCATGGCTCAGTGGAGCAGTAAGTTACTGAGTCATGGCTCAGTGGAGCAGTAAGTTGGAGTCTATATATTATTTATGTCGGTTAGGTAGAAACCTTTCCCTGTCTGAAACTGAAAGTTAACTTTTTTTACAAGAAGTTAAAACTTGGCATTTCGCCAGAAGCCGTTGGATTAAAGCCAAATAAAATCTTACAACAGAAAAAAATGTAGTCCTAATGTGTGATTTTGTGAAGTATGAATAGACCCCTCTCCCCCACCCCCACCACAACCACACACTGAAGACAGTGTGCTTGAGCTTGTAGTTCCATATTTTTGAAAAAGAAAAAAAAAAGTGAATGTGTGTCTCAAATGTTTGAATATTCTGTCACAGCAAACATTATTTAATTCAAGTAACGTTTTGCTTCCAAACGTTGTCCTGGAACTACATATTTTCAGTCGGCAGTCCATATACAGATGATGCAGTGGTGATGTGCGTACTGACGAACACTTGATGTAAAATGCTGAGGTTTTATTCAGAAAACTGTCTGGATTTAGAAGACAATTTCCTCTTATTGGTTGTGGCTCTAAGCCAGGGGTTTTCAACAGGTGGTCCGGGGACCACCAGTGGTCCTTGAGAGGTTTCCAGGTGGTCCTCAGCTAAGTTTGTATGTAACTCTTGAGAGCGTAAAAATGAAACCAAATGGACCCTTGCGGGTCCATTTGGTTTCATTTTTACGCTCTCAAGAGTTAAAATTCATTAGCCCAGGTCTACACAACTAGAAGATTAATGGTCATTTTGATCTGTATGTTAATTTGCCTGTTTTGTTTTCCAAATCCAGCCTGGAATTGTGGACAAAAGCAAGAGAAATATTTACTTTTGGGGTCTGTGGGGCTAAAATGTCATCAAATGGTGGTCCTCCTCCGTGGCTCAGATGCTGAATAAATGGTGGGCCCTGGTATCAAAAAGGTTGAAAACCCCTGCTCTAAGCAACCACTTGTATTGCTTATGGTTAGAACCTGCCATGACTCAATTAGTTTTAACTTTCACCTCACCAGGCAACTCCTGGTTGTGTCTAGAGCTTTGCTTTGTGACATGTTTATGTTTATGTTTATTACGGATCCCCATTAGTCGTCACCACGGTGAAGACTACTCTTCCTGGGGTCCAAGTTCTCATACAATAAAAAAAAAATGAATAGAATAAAATAAAAAACAACAAAGACAGATACAATAGATTAAACAAATAAAAATAAAACAAAAATAGTTAAAGATACAGCATCATCATTCACAACCTCTCTAGGTCACCAATGGCAAACTAAAACATTGGCCATGTTCTTTCGAATGATTAAATTAAACAGTAACACAAATTAACTAAATCTGATTTCTTTCCTAATCACTGCCACTTTTAATTTCCTTTTAAAGCTTGATTTACTTTTTATATTTATCATATATGGTGGGAGCTCGTTCCAATTTTTTCCTGCCCTATACATAACTGTTTTCTTCAGTGCATTTGTTCTAGGAATTATGGGAGTGGTAAACTGATGACCAGTAGCCTGTCTGGTGGCATAACCATGTCTGGTATTATAGGCCAGTAATTTTAGCTCATGTTTTACCTAAAATTGGAATAAATTGTAACATGGGATTTTTCTTCACAGATCATTTCTTTGAGGTCTCCAGAACAACATATTAAAAGTCCCGAAAAATCCCAGTTGCGCAAATATGTTTAATTTCATAAAGTAATAGAATACATAGGCTCCAATGGAGCCCCCTTCCTATACAAACCCATTATAACTTAAAACTCCATTTTAACAATGATGGATTATTCAAAAACAACCCATCTTTTTTCTTGTGACTGATATTGTCCTCCTAATACGTGAGAGGATTGTGGAATTTCATTCACAGGTTTCAGTTATTTTTAAAATATTGTTTTGGAAAATGTAGCTGCCTCCATATCTGGATATGCCCACCCAAATGAATATTAAAAAAATAAATAAATGAAACCTGTAAATGAAATTCCACTGCCCTCACCTTTTTCTGGTGACAGATATAGTCCTCCTAATATGTGAGAGGGCAGTGGAATTTCATTTACAGGTTTCATTTATTTATTTTTTTATTATTCATTTGGGTGGGCATATCCAGATATGGAGGCAGCTACATTTTCCAAAGCAATATTTTAAAAATAACTGAAACCTGTGAATGAAATTCCACGATCCTCTCACGTATTAGGAGGACAATATCAGTCACCATCATGGTTAAAATGGAGTTTTAAGTTATAATGGGTTTGTATAGGAAGGGGGCTCCATTGAGCCTATGTATTTTATTACTTTATGAAATTAAACATATTTGCGCAACTGGGATTTTTCAGGACTTTTAATATGTTGTTCTGGAGACCTCAAAGAAATGATCTGTGAAGAAAAATCCCATGTTACAATTTATTCCACTTGAAACTCTATTTTGCCTGGACCATGTCTGGTATTAGTGGGTTGCAACTGTGCAAACAATTCAGTAGGTTTACCAGAATAATGTATGTTAAACATAGACGTGTGGTCACATGACCAAAACGCATGAGCTGTGAGTTACAACAGGTGACTTCTAAAAATGTAACATTTTGCTTCAAAAAAAAAATCTATCCATCCATTAGATCAGTGATTTTTAACCTTTTTCATACCAGAATTTGAGCCACGGACCACCATTTGATGACATTTTAGCCCCACAGACCCCAAAATAATTAGATCACGAGCAGATTGTCTGTTGGCCAGTGAGAGCTCAGCTGTGTGTATCTGTGTATGTGTGTGTGTGTGTGTGTGTGTGTGTGTGTGTGTGTGTGTGTGTGTGTGTGTGTGTGTGTGTGTGTGTGTGCGTGCGTGCGTGCGTGTGTGTATCAGATCTCATATAGTGTCGACTCGAGGACGTGACCAACGTCCAAAAACCTGCTCCTTCAAATCTATTATTATCACAGTGCCTCACAGCTGGTGTGTTAAAAGACCCCATGGGGCCTGTGTGTGTGTGTGTGTGTGTGTGTGTGTGTGTGTGTGTGTGTGTGTGTGTGTGTGTGTGTGTGTGTGTGTGTGTGTGTGTGTGTGTGTTGTGTGTGTGTGTGTGTGTGTGTGTGTGTGGTACTGTTCTCGCACGCTAGGGTTAAAAATGGCAAACAATTGTAAAAATGGCAGTCATAAAATCACCATCCTGACGGATGCCTCACAAGTATAGAATTACAAACGTATGTACGTGTGTGTGTGTGTGTGTGTGTGTGTGTGTGCGGAGACAGTCACCTGCCTTCAGCAGGCCCGGATGTAACATTTCCCAATGGGGGGGCAGGTGAAAATGGTATGGGGGCGGCTTCATCGGCCATGGCCCACGGGTGATGATGTCGCACCCATACCATTTTTGGTTACAGGACTTGTATTAGGTAAGTAAAGCATCAATAATAACATCAGTTGTCGTTGAAGTTGCAACAGACATGCAGCATGCATAAAGCTAAAGGTCTGACTCAGAGAGTTTTCTGTTTTCAATGATGAAATGCTGTTGGTTTAGTGGTGCCACAGCTGTAGTTAGTTAGTAGCAGTAGTGCTTCAAAATAATAATTTTAATTGAACTTTAATTTGAAATATCTTTAAAATGTGGGTTGTTTTCCATGCTATCATGTTTGGTGGGGCAGTCAGGGTAGTTAGGGGGGCATTGCCCATGCCCATCCCCCCGCCCATGCCCATGCCTAGATCCGGCCCTGCTGAAAGAGTGAGTGCAACATGAGTAAGAGGACAGCTAGGGTTCCACCCTACAGCACCAGTAAGAGGACAGCTAGGGTTCCAACCTACAGCACCAGTAAGAGGACAGCTAGGGTTCCAACCTACAGCACCAGTAAGAGGACAGCTAGGGTTCCAACCTACAGCACCAGTAAGAGGACAGCTAGGGTTCCACCCTACAGCACCAGTAAGAGGACAGCTAGGGTTCCAACCTACAGCACCAGTAAGAGGACAGCTAGGTTCCAACCTACAGCACCAGTAAGAGGACAGCTAGGGTTCCACCCTACAGCACCAGTAAGAGGACAGCTAGGGTTCCAACCTACAGCACCATAAGAGGACAGCTAGGGTTCCAACCTACAGCACCAGGCCAGGAATGTTGTCCTCCTTTCCAGGAATCACACTGTTTTTGAATGTTGTCTACAACAAGCCCCCCCCCCCCACACACACACACACACAGACACACACATGTTTGTCTGTTTTACATGGACCCACTAGGGGCCATTTGGTACACATTTGTACATTTGGAAAGTGTTGAAAATGGGTGGAATTCCCCATTATACCAACTGTACTCGCCAAGGACGAGCTTGGACGAGTTAGCCCCGCCCCAAAACTAAATGGCTGCCTTAAAAAAAATAAAAAATAAAAGAAAAATAAATAAATAAATTGTCTGGGAAAGAGTTAAGTAACGCTATGGTTAAAGGACAACTTCAACCATTAAACTTTAATCTTTTTTTCAACCAAGGCTTATGTTTAAGGTTGAAAAAGATTAGAGAAAGTAAAAGATAGGTGTTAATTGTTTTACATTCCTTGCTTTCATTAGTTTTAGGGATTTTATCAATCGGAGGGGGCATTTAGGGCCATGTCAGAATGCCCCCTCTCTTAAACGATTCTGAACTGAACTTGTGGTGTTTAAAAAAAAAAAAAATCAGCCGTGAACGCCTGATATTTTGCAGGGAGAATTTGAGAATGCAGCACAAATCTTTCAGTGTTCTTTCAGAGCGAATGTTTAGTAGAATCTACAACGCCAGGACGAAAGGGCGAAATCCATAAAACCAAAGAAAGCAAGGAATGTAAAACAATTAACACCCATCTATTACTTGCTCTAATACCAACCTAAAATAACAACCTTGGTGGCAAAAATAAATAAATAAACAAAGTTGCCCTTGCCATGCTTTTGGTGTCCTAAGCATTACGTTATACCTTAGCTATTGAATAATATAAATATGTAGGTCTGATATTTTTAAATCTTCAAATACATGATTTCAGAAGCAAACATTTTTAACTCAAATCTTTGCTTCTGGGGATCCCTATAGAACATGTTTTCAGATGTCCACAGCCAAATATAGACGATTCTGGTGGTCCTTGGCATGAAATCTGTGTTCCTGACACAGAAACATAAAAGGAACATAAAATAGATTGTAGTGTCAGAAGGGTCAGGTCAGAAACTAGGATCTAGCGTCAAGAACTACAATCTAGTGTCAAAAAATTAGGACTAGAATCTAACGCCTTTATTCGAGACAGAAACTAGAATCTATAGCGCCAAAAACTGGAATGTAGTATCTGGAACTAGAATCAAGCATTAGAACCTAGAGTCTAGCGCCTGGGCCGTGGCTCAGCGGTCCAGGCACCCTGGCTGGCAATCCAGCACCAGCAGTGTCCGCGGGTTCGACTCCCGATCCCGGCGGCCTTTACTGCATGTCACCCCCCCCCATCTCTCTCCCCATTTCCTGACAGTCTACTGTCTGTCTCTCTATAAAAAAATGAATAAAGGCGAAAGCCACAAAAAATACTTAAATAAAATAAAAATAAAAATAAACTAGAGCAACTCTAGCATCTGCAACTTGAATCTAGCGTCGGAAACTAGAATTGTATCAAAGCTAGAATAGTGTCAGACACTAGAATCTAGTGTCAGAAACTAGAATCTAGTGTCATAAACTAGAATGTAGTGTCATAAACTAGAATCTAGTGTCATAAACTAGAATGTAGTGTCAGAAACTAGAATCTAGTGTCAGACACTAGAATCTAGTGTCAGACACTAGAATCTAGTGTCAGACACTAGAATCTAGTGTCAGACACTAGAATCTAGTGTCAGAAACTAGAATCTAGCGTCAGAAACTAGAATGTAGTGTCAGAAACTAGAATCTAGTGTTAGAAACTAGAATGTAGCGTCAGAAACTAGAATCTAGTGTCAGAAACTAGAATCTAGTGTCAGAAACTAGAATGTAGTGTCAGAAACTAGAATCTAGTGTCAGAAACTAGAATGTAGTGTCAGAAACTAGAATCTAGTGTCAGAAACTAGAATCTAGTGTTAGAAACTAGAATGTAGCGTCAGAAACTAGAATCTAGTGTCAGAAACTAGAATCCAGTGTCAGAAACTAGAATGTAGTGTCAGAAACTAGAATGTAGTGTCAGAAACTAGAATGTAGTGTCAGAAACTAGAATCTAGTGTCAGAAACTAGAATGTAGCGTCTGAAACTAGAATCTAGTGTCAGAAACTAGAATCTAGTGTCAGAAACTAGAATGTAGCGTCTGAAACTAGAATCTAGTGTCAGAAACTAGAATCTAGTGTCAGAAACTAGAATGTAGCGTCTGAAACTAGAATCTAGTGTCAGAAACTAGAATCTAGTGTCAGAAACTAGAATGTAGTGTCAGAAACTAGAATGTAGTGTCAGAAACTAGAATCTAGTGTCAGAAACTAGAATCTAGTGTCAGAAACTAGAATGTAGTGTCAGAAACTAGAATCTAGACAGGATAAAATGGGTTAAACTCAGCTCCAGATCCTGAAGGTGTTTGCAGTGGTCCATGTGGCCTGGTGCCATCAGGCTGTGTTGTCTGTTAACTAGAGGTTTCAGTGACACAGTAACTAGAGCCTGCTAGATAAACTGACAGACTAATAGAACCGTTGGCACATCGCTTTATCCCCTTTCAAATGGAAACTAAAAGGACCCTGGAAAGGATGTCCCCTGCTGCAGCTTTAGTGTCAAAACACTGGGATTTATCTCTGGGTAAAAAATACAGTGTTTGTGCAGTAGTGTAAAACGCCACAGTGCTCTCTCACACACACACACACACACACACACACACACACACACACACACACACACACACACACACACACACACACACACACACTAATCTGTTAATGTCGGCATTAAGGCAACATATTGCAGAAACCTCTAATTCCTGTGCAGCAGCACATTTGAGCCACAGACCACCAATTGAGGACATTGTACACCCCACAGATGCCAAAACTACAGATTTCTTTTGGTTTTGTCCACAATTCCAGGCTGGATTTGGGAAACAAAACAGTACATTGTAAGAACGTTAATTTGAAATACCTTTGAAATGTGGGTTGTTTGCATGCCATGTTTGGTGGGACATTTAGGCTGGCATTGCCCCCCCATACCCAGGCTAGATCCGGCCCTGGCTGGAACCCAGACTATGGCATTGACACTTTACATTTTTTCCCTGTCAAAACAAACAGCACACGCCTGAAAAAACCTGTGCTCCTACTTGTGCAAACCTGTGCAACTCTACTGACTCACTGAAGCCTGTTTTTTTTTTCTCAGCCGATAGAATACATCTCATGAAACAGTCTCCTAAATTCTCTCAGCTGTTTCTCCTACCTACACTATCTGTCTCTGTCTCTCAGACATCTGACTATACGTCTACATACAGGGGTTTTCTTTTTTTTTCTTTTCTTTTTTTGTGTGAACAGACATGAACAAGAAAAACACTTGACTTACAGAGTAATTTCTTGGTTGATTTTAACTCCAGCCTTGGCTCCACCGAACGGCACATCTGAAAGACAATTACTGACATATTAACAACAACAACACTACTGTAGGTGTGTGCATGTGCGTGTGGCCGTGTACATGCCCTAGTATTACTATATACCAGGGCCCACTATTTATTTAACAAGAAACCAAATGGACCCGCAAGGGTCCATTTGGTTTCATTTTTACGCTCTTAAAGAGTTACACCTGGTTAACCAACTTTTCATCAGTTAGGCTGGGGACCACTTGGAATCCTGCTATATTGTGAGGTCAAGGGGAGTTAGGATTACATTTGAAATACAGACTCAGGTTTAGGAAGAGTCATTTAGAGGTTTTAGGAGTTGGGGTTGAGGGTTGAGAGTTATGCCAGATTTCATACTTTAGTTCTGTGTTCTCTCTCCATTTTATTGGATGAGAGGAACGTCTTCTGACAGTCATAACTCTGGAATCTAAATCAACAATTCCAATTCCAACCAGACAGGGGCGGATTGGCCATCTGGAGTACAGGGAGTTTTCCCGTGGCCTGTGCCACCTAGTGGCCTGGACAAGATCCAAAATGCACTAGTGGCACTTCCAAAATGCACTAGAATGTGCTAGATGCTCGCCTGGAACATACAGATCAAAATGACCATTAATCTTCTACATTCTCTATTTGTGTAGACTAAGTTGGGCTAATTCACATGATGAATATTTTAACTCTTGAGGGTGTAAAAATGAAACCAAATGGACCCTTGCGGGTCCATTTGGTTTCATTTTTACACTCTCAAAGAGTTACATCTGGTTAACTAGCTGCCCCCCCCCCCCCCCCCCAGGGTGGCCTGGCCAAGGCAAAATTGTCCCGGTGGGAAAATATGTGCCAATCCCTCCTGCAACCAGAGATAGCGTTTTCTGGCAGCCCATCATCGCGGTTCCTGTCGCTAGTCACACTAGAATTAGGCTCTGGCTAAACACGTCTATGGAACTTTTTTCCAATGCAAACAAACATTTTGCATGAGCAGAGTGGAGAGGGCGTTGTCTAAAGGTCTATTGGACAATAGCAGTTTGGGAGGGGCTTAGCTAACATTGTGTTTATGTTTGTGTGTGGATGCAGATATATTTGTCTTGTGGGCTGGGATTTTTATTTAAAAAACAAAAACTGCTTTGCAAAAAGATCCATAGACGTGTAGCCAAGGCCTAAACCATGCCTTGTGGTGGTCTCCTCTGGTCCCCCTGCTAGCAAGATGTGCACATGGACACACTCTAAGGGGAAGCGCAACAGGCCAACATCATATGCATCAAGGCCCACCCCCACTCGATCCTGATTGGTGGAATGCCACTCCTCTCATCCTGATTGGATGAAAGGCTTTTATCCCAAAGGCCAAACTGAAACTAGGGTTTATTGACCCCTTGAGAGGCTCACTGGGGACAGGGAGGAACTCCTTATATGGTCACTACTCTCTATAGTAGGGAGGATTAGCCAAAAAAGAACAAAATGACAATATTTAAATTAAGTGAAATCACTTACTATACCAGGGGTCAGCAACCTGCGGCTCAGGAGCCGCATGCGGCTCCAGAACACAGCCCTTGTGGCTCCATGGCTGTAGCATTATTACATACAACACACTGGGGTGATCCACACCAAAATAATATAAACATTTCAGTCACCCAAAACGCGTTGCGCTGACAGTTGCCAGTTAAAGTAGCACTTGGTCATGTCAAAAAAAGCCCAGCAGTTATCAGAGGTGGAGCTTTCAATCTGAACCACCCATTTTCAAAGGTTTAGGTTATTTTTTTTTTTAGAAACTCCATTTCTGAAGAAAGGTTGTGTTTCACCATGTTAATGGTTTTTCTTTGAGGACCTTTTTTCTGAGAGTGTGCAAATGGAACCAAATGGACCCGCCAGGGTCCATTTGGTTCCATTTGTACACTCTCAGGAAAAAAATAATAAAATGCGGCTCCAGACAGATTTTGAATTTAATTTTCGGTCGAAAATGGCTCTTTCAACATCTTGGGTTGCCGACCCCTGTACTATACCTTTGATGTCCGTGCATATCTGAGATGCATTTGCAATTGCTGTGTGTGCATGTCCATGCGTGCTTGTGTGCTTGTGTGTGTGTGTGTGTGTGTGCGTGCGTGCGTGCGTGCGTGTGCGTGTGTGTGTGTGTGTGTGTTACTCACCAACCACAGCACATTTGTATGTCATCAGTGATGCCAGAGCCTTGACCTCATCCTCACACACATCTGTGCTGTATCTGATACCTGGAACACAAAAACAACAACAACAACAACGTTAATCTCAATAAAGCAGGGGTTTTCAACCTTTTTGACTCCAGGGACCACCATTTATCCAGCATTCGAGCCACGGAGGACCACCATTTGATTACATTTTCACACCAAAGACCTCAAATTAAAGCATTCTTTTGTTGGGTTTGTCCACAACAAAACAGTGCAAGCGCGCACGCACGCACGCAAGCACACGCACACACACACACACACACACACACACACACACACACACACACACACACACACACACACACACACACACACACACACACACACACACACACACACACACACACACACACTCTACTGGTGGCAGTTATTAGGGCATTAACCAAAAAGTCGATACAGCGATAAGTCGATTTGCATAATATGAGTCGACTCCAAAAAGCCGAGTCGAAAAGTTGTTCTTTTTTTCCCTTCCTCTGAGGGAAAGCAGTAAGGAGGAGGAATTAGTTAAACATTTACCTTTGTTTTCCCTTTTTTCCTTTCTCTCTGCGTGCGACATGTGTGTATATAATTCAGTTGTAATATTGGTTACTGTCACTCACAGACAGAAGTTATTCTATCGGAGTTCAGCCTTAATGACCAATCTTACTGCAGCCAACATGCGCTCTGACTACAGGGCTTGACACTAACACTTGCCCGCTTGCCCGGGTGGGGCAATTGAAGACTGCTACCTGGTAGCCCGATCGGGCAAGTGTGCAACTTAGTGCACTATAACACAACACAAGATAAATTTGTCTTGAAGGCAGTCATTGCACTCTGCCTCTGTGTCTTTCCCTGCTTTCTAAATATACACAATTCCAGGCTGGATTTGAAAAACAAAACAGGCAAATTAACATACAGATCAAAATGACCATTAATCTTCTACATTCTCTAGTTGTGTAGACATGGGCCAATTAGGATGATGAATTTTAACTCTTGAGAGTGTAAAAATGAAACCAAATGGACCCGCAAGGGTCCATTTGGTTTCATTTTTATGTTCTCAAGACTAGAAGAGTTACATCTGCAAAATTTACAATATATTTTTGGGGGGGCAAGTGACCATGAGCTGAGGGCAAGTAGAACCTGACTTGCACTTGCCCGATGGGCAAGTGCCTCCGAGACCTTAGTGTCAACCCCTGGACTATGATTCTCGCACTCTCGGCGCGCAGCGTTCCACTGACTGGCTGCAGTTGGATCGTAACGTACAGTGTTACGTACGTTATGATCCAACTGTTTGCTGTTCCATCTGATCCGTGTACGTCGTCGTACACGGATCAGATAGAACAACAAACAGTGGCATTCATACAGAACTTAATCAACCACCACCACCTCCCCGTGCTACAGTGACCGTCTTGTTCCTCGTTTCGCATTAGGCTACGCATGGGACGCATGCTTCTGCCCGCGTCATTATGGTGGTGTCGAAGAATTGGGAGAGGAGGAGGAGGAGATATAGGCTACATGTAAATGGATGGTATTCTGATTATGTGCCTGCTATGTTAGGATGATCATGTCTTCTGTTGCGTTGTAAAGCGTGGGCTGCTGTGTATGGTAACAGTGTTAATGATAGCATCCATCAGTGATATCACACAGCATCTACAATAAAGGATACAGAGATTGGTAAACATTACACTAACTAGCGTCATGTACAGTATTTAAAATGTTTAGGCTACGGCACAACGTGAATATAGACGGTACAAGCACTTTGTCCAATATGAAGCCACAGTTAACACATATTGGAGGTTTGATTAGTATTTGTCTGGCAGTCCTATTGTACGCTGACTTGAGATCAATTAAAGGACCACTTCACCACTTTAACATATATTCATATAACAGGTCCTCACTAATGTACATGATAAAATTTCACTGTTTTGTTCTACTCAGTCTGTGTCTCACAGGAGGACTGTGGACAGTTCAGAATCTTCCTCCAGTGACATCACCAACTTAAGACGCATCTTTTCACCTTGGCTTTTAGCTGAATATTTTTTTTCTTTCTTTTAATGTTCTGCCAACTAATCTCATTATTGTATTCTATACTTTTTATCAATTCTTATGGTGTTTAGCTTGATTGTGCGTAGACTCTGTTTTCAGGTATTGTATTTTGTATTGTATTGTATTGTATGTGTATTTTGTTTTGCCTACATTGCTTTTATTTGTGTTGTAAAGCACTTTGCGCTGCACTTGTGACATGAAAGGTGCTATACAAAGAAAGTTTATTATTATTATTATTATTATTATCATTTCTATTAGCTTGGATTCCACCATTGATGATGTCATTGGAAGAAGATTCTGAACTGTCCACAGCTCTCCTGTGAGACACAGACTGAGTAGAATGGTTTCTGAACTGTCCACAGCTCTCCTGTGAGACACAGACTGAGTAGAATGGTTTCTGAACTGTCCACAGCTCTCCTGTGAGACACAGACTGAGTAGAACAAAACAGTGGTATTTTATCATGTACATTAGTGAGGACCTGTTATATGAATACTTTAAGAGATGATTTTACAGTGTATCGTATCGCAGCTGCCTTTGATTTTTACATTAAAGCCTTGCAGTTCACCCAGTGTTTGATTTACAACTGCTGTACTTCAAACAGCCCACAGCCACACACACACACACACACACACACACACACACACACACACACACACACACACACACACACACACACACACACACACACACACACACACACACACACACACAAAATTGTGCGCGCACACGCAGCATTATTAACAATACCTTCAGCTTTAGACAGCTTTAGAATGACTGTTACCGCTTGTAGAGCTGATATTTTTGAAGATGGTGAAAATGTGGCACAAATCTTTGCATAATTTTTCCACTTCAGAATGGAGCTTAAAGGTGCAGTATGTAGGATTGTGGCCAGAACTGGTACTGCAATCACTTTCAAAATACTGTTGAGCGGTGTGTCCCCTCCCCCTTCCCCCCGACTAGAGGTTGCCAGCTAGGCTGCAGGAACGTAGACTGCAGGAGCTTCCATGGCAAGTGATGAATCCTACACAGTAATGGTTGTTACACATTGGAAAAGGCAAAACGACTCGAAAAAGCGACCAAAAAAAGGCGAAATATTTGCCGGCGAATTTACTGGCGGGTGCCTGTAGGCCTACACATCTAAGTGCGACTCGAATAAAACGATTAAATTCGCTTTTCCACTACTCCTCCTCCCCTCCTTCTACTGCTCTCCTCTCTGCTCTTCTACTGCTCTCCTCTCTGCTGCGTTGTCATTGATATATTTTATTCACACCATGGAAGGACGCACACAGGAGCCGATCGAAATGTTGGTCATAAAACTTTTTTGTATCATGAGTCATGACCGGAGATCGAGTTCATTAATTAATTAATCCGACGGACTAAGCGATAAAAGGCTGAAATACAAGTTGATAGTCTATTCAGCCAAATTAAAAATGCCATAGGCTATCATCTATCAGATCATATCCCTCTACAGATTAGCCTAATCTAGTCGCCGTGCTCTTTTGTCTATAGCCTATAAGTAGACCAGTGGTTTTCAACCATTTTCACACCAGGGCCCACTATTTATTCAGCATTTGAGCCACAGACCACCACTCGAGGACATTTGCTCCACAGGCCCTAAAATTGAAGATTTCTTTTGCTTTTGTCCACAATACCAGGCCATTCTATTTCTATGACCATTCTTCATCATTCTCTAGTTGTGTAGACTTGGGCTAATTCACATTATGTATATTTTAACTCTTCAGAGTGTAAACATGAAACCAAATGGACTCGCAAGGGTCCATTATTTGGTTTCATTTTTACGAGCTCAAAGAGTTTCATCCGGTTTAACCAACTTTCCATCATTTACCTGGGACCACCGGGAACTCTCAAGAACCACTGGCGGTCCCCGGACCACCTGTTGAAAATCCCCGACGTACATCAATCAAATAGATAGATCAAGCAGTGACAAATTAATGCGCAGCAGCTTTCCCCGCTGTCTATATGCACCACAGCCAATTTCAAGAAGAAATGCCAGGACTCACTTGGTAAAGTTCCCAACTTCTCGTGGCTTCATTTCAATGACGGGTATATCCATTTGGGGGTCCGCGGCCCGCAAGATAAGAACATCTTACGAGCGGGTTATCCTAATTAAATTAAGCATGAGAGCGCGCGTCGCTCCCCCCTCCAGACCCCTTGCCCTAGACAGAAAGCTGTAGCCTATATATAGTTCTATAATCTATATTATGCACAAACTGTCTACCAAACTGCCTGCCTTATTATGAGATATTAAGACGTAATAAGATTCGGGCTCGAAGTTTGGCCATGGATTGATGCGCAATACAATATCGCATCACATAATAGGCTAAGATTGTTTCCACCTGTAGCCTACCGTTGTGTTTGCAGGGACAGCGCTAAACGTTTTATTTTCCTGTAAATTTGCAGTAGTTGAGAGAAATGCACAGACAGTGTTTCAAAACCAAAACAGATCGCTATAGGTTGTGACATTACATCTTTCCCATCCAATGCGTGATGCGCGCTCTGGATATGGCGACGTGCAATATGGAACAGTGGACACTGTGGTTTAATAACACACACACACACACACACACACACACACACACACACACACACACACACACACACACACACACACACACACACACACACACACACACACACACACACAAAGCAAAATAAATCTTCAGTTTTAGGGTCTGTGGAGCAAATGTCCTCGAGTGGTGGTCCGTGGCTTAAATGCTGAATAAATAGTGGGCCCTGGTATGAAAATGGTTGAAAACCACTGATCTAGGCTACTCTATAGATAAAAGAGCACGGCGCCTAGATTCAAACTCATGATACAAAAAACTTTTATGACCAACATTTCGATCGGCTCCTGCGTGCGTCCTTCACGGTAGGAACAAATAGACAACACAGCAGAGAGGAGAGCAGTAGAAGGAGGGGAGGAGGAGCGGAAAAGCGAATTTAATCGTTTTATTCGAGTCGCATTTAGATGTGTAGCCTACGGGCAGCCGCGACTAAATTCGCCGGCAAATAATAGTTTTATTTCGGACCTTGTCACGACGTAATTCCAATTCATAACGAGGTCTTTTAGGTTTCGGAAGGTTAGACATTTCTTTATCTCAAGTTCAACACGTTAGTAGCAGCTGCTGCGGTAACTAGAGCTGAGCTGGCAACCTGGATGCCGAAAAACTTCTGACTTCGTGATTGGGAGATAAGTGGAGGGTGGCGCTTCGGCCAAAACAAAAAATGACAACAAAAACATCAGTTGAGGGCTGCAACTGCACTTTTTAAACGCGTTTATCCTGACTTGCATACTGCTGTCAGTGACACAAGTATTGGAAATGAACATGATTTTTAAATGTCTGTTGACATATCAGGGCCATTTTATGATTAGTTTTATTAAAATTCTTACATACTGCACCTTAAATCAAAGATGCCATGTAGCCATAAGTTACTACAGTGCAAAATATTATACAGAGTGTATTATACTATAATGCTAAGTTAGCTCAAATTTACCCAGATAGTTTTGATGCTTGTACCAGATGTACACAGACACCAGCAGACTATATGCACACAGAGCTTGACACTAACACTTGCCCGGGGCAAGTTAGTTACCTGGTTGCCCGATCGGGCAAGTGTGTGCACTACTGTGTGCACACAACTTAGTGCACTATAACACAACACAAGATAAATGTGTCTTGAAGGCAGTCATTACACTCTGCCTCTGTGTCTTTCCCTGCTTTCTAGATATCCACAATTCCAGGCTGGATTTGGGAAACAAAACAGGCAAATTAACATACACATCAAAATGACCATTAATCTTCTACATTCTCTAGTTGTGTAGACCTGGGCTAATTAAGATGATGAATTTTAACTCTTGAGAGTGTAAAAATGAAACCAAATGGACCCGCAAGGGTCCATTTGGTTTCAATATATTTTTGGGGGGCAAGTGACCATTATCTGAGGGCAAGTAGAACCTGACTTGCACTTGCCCGATGGGCAGGTGCCTCCGAGACATTAGTGGCAACCCCTGTGCACATGTTTTGGTCCTGCCCTAGATTGACAACATTCTGGTCGGCTGTATTTAATTCCTGGGTGAGCCTCTTGACCCTGAGCCTCTTACTGGCATTTTGGGAATCGCTTTAACGCCTAACGTGACTAACCCTGCACGTCGTATTATTGCTTTTACCACTTGCCCGCTTGCCCGGGGCAAGTAAAAAAAATGGTGGGGCAAGTGAAGACTGCTACCTGGTTGCCCGATCGGGCAAGTGTGCAACTTAGTCCACTATAACACAACACAAGATAAATTTGTCTTGAAGGCAGTCATTACACTCTGCCTCTGTGTCTTTCCCTGCTTTCTAGATATCTCTACCTATCTCTCTCCCAGGTCCATTTGGTTCCAAACTATCATTTTGCTGGGGTCAGGGACCACTGGGTCTGTGACCACTATGGGCTAATTAAGATGATGAATTTTAACTCTTGAGAGTGTAAAAATTAAACCAAATGGACCCGCAAGGGTCCATTTGGTTTCATTTTTACGTTCTCAAGAGTTACATCTGGTTAACCAACTTAGCTGGGGACCACCTGGAACCCTCTCAGGGACCACTGGTGGTCCCCGGACCACCTGTTGAAAACCCCTGGTTTAAAGCACCCAAGTAGGACGTAAACAAGTAGGAAATGACCATGACCTGAGGGCAAGTAGAACCTGATTTGCACTTGCCCGATGGGCAAGTGCCTCGGAGACCTTAGTGTCAACCCCTGTCCTTAAGTGGATACACCCCTCTCCTCCTACTCATAACAGATGGATCCATGAAATAGTTTACTGAATCAAACTGAAATGAAAGGATTAGGTTCTCCCTTAACGGTTCCCTGAGAAAATCTAACAAAACCTGGCAACCATTTTTAAATGACATTAAACACCCTAACCATAATGGAAGATCATATTTAATCTCTGTCTTTGAGCAATTCGACGAATTTGGCAACCATTTGTTTAAAGTTACATTTACACCCTAAGGTTAATTCCTGAGCAGAGCCCCCCCCATCCCTTGTATGAATGTGTCGAGTGTTTGTGTTTCTTTGTTTTGTTTTGTTTTTGTCTCATTTTCATAAAAAAACAAACTTTTAAACAGTATTTTATATCTTGTCTGTTTTGTTTTTTTTATTTGTGTATGTGTAAAAAAAACTGTTAATTTCAACTGTCTGATTTTATGTTGCTAAAATCAATAAATAAATTTGGGGAAAAAATAAATAAATGCCATGTATGGCTGATATAAGTCCAGTATGTGTTGTCACTATGGGATGGATCAGGTCTTCTCTACTATCTCTCCTCCCTCTTTATTATAGCACAGTATTGTAGGAGTATAGTACACTATAGTATGTATCGCTGATATAAGTCCAGTCTGTGTTGTCACTATGGGATGGATCAGGTCTTCTCTACTATCTCTCCCTCCCTCTTAAAGTCTGTTCAAAGTTCAAGGTGACATTATATTGTTACATTGTTGGGTGGCAGGCAGATAACAGACAGACTTATTTTTGTTTGTACAGCATGCGTAGTACAGTAAACATAGTACTGTCTATACAGAGTACAATTCAAAACAATTTAGCACTTTAGCCATTTTCTAAAAAATAATCAAAGTACAGTACAGTACAGTACAATAGAGCAGTGATTTTCAACCTTTTTGATACCAGGGCCCACTATTTATTCAGCATTTCAGCCACAGACCACCATCTGAGGACTTTCTAGCCCTACAGACCCCAAAACTAAAGATTTCTGTTTCAGTTGCAGCTGTTTCACTAGAGACAAACACTTGCCTCGTCCTGCAGACAGTCCAGAACTTTGTTGTTGTCAACAAATCATGAATACAAAACATCAGTCGGGCTCGGGGAAAGGCGGTGCTAATTTGTGAGGGGGAGTTGTGTGGGGTGAGGCAGCGTTTCAGCCAATCACAGCACAGCAGCCTCCAGCAGATTGATAATGAGCCAATAGAGGTGGTGAGGTGGAGTTAGATTCTGGTTTTAAACTACAGTGTTTGTACACACTAAAGTTGCCTCAGTTACCTTAACAGTCCCATTTAGTCTTATTTTATTTTTTTGTTAGTCTAGCCTTAGTCAACTAAATATCAAAAACATTAGTCATTAAAAGATGGAGAAAAAGCAGGATGGGATACAGGTATAGGAAGGTATAAAAACTAAAAACAGTAGAACACAGTGGGGAAAATAATACTGAAAGGAGTGTCGCTTGCCAACTTACATAAGCTTGTTGGCTTGGGGATCTGTTTGTTTTTGGCCAGTGAGAGACAGCCATAGTATAGTAGTATAGTACCACAAATTACACTTTAAGAGAGGCTTAGCGTTTGCACATGGATGGTGGTGATCAGACACACCCTGTCCTCTCCTAAATGACTCATTCACACGGAGCCAGGGGCGGATGTAACATTTACCAATTTGGGGGGCAGGAGAAAATGGTATGGGAGCCGCACCCATACCAATTTTGGTTACAGGACTTTTATTAGTCAAGTAAAACATCAATCATAGCATCAGCATGCATAAAGCTAAAGTTTTCTGTTTTCAATGATGAAATGCTGTTGGTTTAGTGCAGGGGTCAGCAACGTGCGGCTCAGGAGCCGCATGCGGCTCCAGAACACAGCCCTAGTGGCTGTAGCATTATTACATACACACACTGGGATGATCCGCACAACATAATATAAACATTTCAGTCACCCAAAACGTGTTGCGCTGTCTGACAGTTGCCAGTTAAAGTAGCACTTGGCCATGTCAAAAAAGCCCAGCAGTTATCAGAGGTGGAGCTTTCAATCTGAACCACCCATTTTCAAAGGTTTACTCAGTTTACTATGTCATTAATATACCTTAGAGATGTTGTGTGGACTAGAAATGGAGTTCTGTAAAACTCCTTTATTTTTTTTAGAAACTCTATTTCTGAAGAAGGGCTGTGTTTCACCATGTTAATGATTTTTCTTTGACAACCTTTTTTTCTGAGAGTGTGCAAATGGAACCAAATGGACCCGCCAGGGTCCATTTGGTTCAGATTGTGAATTTAATTTTGGGTCGAAAATGGCTCTTTCAACATCTTGGGTTGCCGACCCCTGGTTTAGTGGTGACACAGCTGTAGTTAGTTAATAGCAGTAGTAGTGTTTCACATCATTTTAAATATAGGCACTTTAATTTGAAATATCTTGGATTGTTTTGCATGCCATCATGTTTGGTGGGGCAGACTGGGCATTTAGGGGGCATTGCCCCCCCATGGCCATGCCTAGATCCGCCCCTGGTCACAGAAGCCCACCAAGCCCCTGTCAGAGAGAAGCAGGAGGGATGGAAAACTGGGTGTGGTCTCACACACACACACACACACACACACACACACACACACACACACACACACACACACACACACACACACACACACACACACACACACACACACACACACACACACACACACACCCTTCTACAATAACTCTCATAATTGCTCACTCCTGCTACCACAGCTAAAAAGGCCTACTGTAACTTCACTTCACATGCACAGACACGCACGTCTGCCTAGTTTACATAGTAATCTCGCACATGCCATTCACAACAAAACAACACACACTATGGGCTCCATTTTATACTACTACTAGTAGGCCTACAGCCCAGACATTACAGAGACTTTAGTTGTCACTGTGCAATGCTTTAAAACAGATGTTTGCATAGCTCTTATTTGCACTGTCATCATTGAAAACAATGTATTTCAAACTCCAGTTTGTCCCTCATTCAGGCTGAAACAGCCCTCCCTCCCGAGCGCTCAGTTTCTGACTCCTCAATGTCGCAACATTTCAGCTGCTCCACATTTCCAGTATTCCATTGGTTCATATGTACTGGGGTTTGCCCTAAGATTCAAGATTATTGACTCTTAGGGCAACTCAGCCGTTTATTGAATGAAGGAATGGATTTTTTATTTACAGGAATGAGAGTTACAGTACAAGTCAAGTCCACACTGCTACAAAACGGATATCAGCTTGGAGAATTACAGTAGCATTCAAGTACAACTGCAGCAAATCTGTAAAACTGATTGGACACACTATTTAAGCATACACTTGTTTACAAACTTGTTCATGTCATTGAGACGCTTCCATGTTGAGGAATGTTGCTGAATGGATACAGACTGTGATTATGTCAGGAGGGAGGCTATCGTTTAAGGCCCTGCTACACTAGCAATATTTTGATCAATATCAACTAGCAACGTCAACATCAATGAGGCAACATGATGAGACACACGACAACAGGCAACATTAAAAGGGGAATTCAACCCATTTTAATTTTTTCCTGAGAGTGTACAAATGTGAACCAAATGGACCCTATCGGGTCCATTTGGTTCCATTTGTACACTCTCAGGGAAAAAAGGAGGCCTTAGTTTGCATTGACTCATTCTCACCCAGCTGCCACCCAACTCAAAATGTTCATTTAGCGAAATAAAAGTCACAAAATCCTTGTCTTTGTCCACCGCAGTGAAGCAGCAGCAGCAGCCATGTTGGTTTCAGAAAAGTTTATCTGTGGGAGTCTAGGAGAAAGGATCAGGTGACGGCAAGGAGGGCTGTGATTGGAGGTTTCCGAAATGTTGACCAGTAGAGGGCGCTAATGATCTGACTTTTCTGAACTGAACAACCAGGAGTTGATCATTTTGTAAAAAAGGTGAAAAGTCAACGTTGATAGTTGACGTTGCTTGTTGATGTTGATCAATAGGGAGGGAAGAGTTACTGTATATTGTAAAATGTATTGTAAATCCTGATTAAATTGAAAACTTTTCTACCATTGTAAGTCGCTCTGGATCAAGAGTGTCTGCTAAATGCCTAAATTGTAAATTGTAGATAGACGGTTTTAGGGGTGCCCAAAGCCAGGTGGGCCCCAAAAAGGTGGTATTAAAAGGGTTTTTATTTGTATTTATACCACAAAGCTGCACTGTGGCAGACCCTGACTGACACCTAAACCCTCGTCTGAACCCGTACCGTCCCTCTGATACACTTGTTTTACACACTGGTTTTGTTGTTTTTGTCACATTCAGTAGATCACTTGTGGCCAGATGTAATTTCCTGTGGTTTATTAGGACTTACTCAAGACCTACAAGACCTGTATGGTCAGCGTCAGGACAGAGAAGACCTACAAGACCTGTATGGACCAGTCAGCATCAGGACAGAGAAGACCTACAAGACCTGTATGAGTCAGCATCAGGACAGAGAAGACCTACAAGACCTGTATGAGTCAGCATCAGGACAGAGAAGACCTACAAGACCTGTATGAGTCAGCATCAGGACAGAGAAGACCTACAAGACCTGTATGAGTCAGCATCAGGACAGAGAAGACCTTGATGTTATGTTTGGGATTAGTCTCATTCAGCTACAGACCCTGGGAGATCAAATCACCTGAAACGTCTGTGGAAATCTAACAAAAAGGAAGTCGCTAACCAGGGGCGGATCTAACATGTCCCGTTTGGGGGGGGGGGGGGGGGGCAAGAGAACATGTTGGAGGGGCAAGAGAAAATGGTATGGGTGCGGCTTCATCGCCTGTGGCGCGAAGCGACATACCATTTTCTGTTACAGGACTTTTATTACGCAATTAAGCATCAATAATAACATCAGTTGTTGTTGAAGTTGCAACAGACACGCAGCATGCATAAAGCTAAAGGTCTGACTCAGAGAGTTTTCTGTTTTCAATGATGAAATGCTGTTGGTTTAGTGGTGACACAGCTGTAGTTAGTTAGTAGCAGTAGTAGTGTTTCACATCATTTTAAGTAGAAGCACTTTAATTTGAAATATCTTGGGTTGTTTTGCATGCCATCGTGTTTGGGGGGGCAGACTGGGTATTTAGAGGGGAATTCCCCCCCCCCCCCCCCTGCCCATGCCTAGATCCGCCGCTGTCGCTAACAAACCCGACGGCCACTGCTTTGAAAACAGATCATATCCTCGCTCCATTCCAACAAGTAAGCAAAGCAAAGCAAAGCAAAGCAAAGCACCGGCCATGTGAACCCACAGCTCCCCCCCCACCCCCCATCAGCTCCCACCCCCCCCATCAGCTCCCCCCCCCCCCCATCAGCTCCCCCCCCCCCCCCCCCATCAGCCCCCCCCCCCCATCAGCTCCCACCCCTATAGGTCAGATTCAGAAGCACCGTCTCATATTACTGTAGCGTGAGGCTGCTTTATGTACTGCACAAGCAGGGCCGGATCTAGAGGGGGGCAGGGGTGGGCAGAACACCCCAAAATGTGCAACCTATCCACCCAATTAAAGGTAATATCAGTGTTTTTTCATCAGTGGCCCGGGGACCACCAGTGGTTGTGAGAGATCCAGGTGGTCCCCAGCTAAAGGGTGGAAAGTTGGTTAACCAGATGTAACTCTTTGAGAGCGTAAAAATGAAACCAAATGGACCCGCAAGGGTCCATTTGTACACTCTCAAGAGTTAAAATATTTACCATCTGAATTAGCCCAAGTCTACACAACTAGTGAATGTAGAAGATTAATGGTCATTTTGATCTGTATGTTGGACTGTTTTGTTTCCCAAATCCAGCCTGGAATTGTGGACATAAAGCAAAAGAAATCTTTAGTTTTGGCGTCTGTGGGGCTAAAATGCCACCAGTGGGCCCTGGTGTCAAAAAAAGATTGAAAACAACTATTTCATATGAAAAACTTTGTGGAGTTGCCCACCCTGCCATTATTCCAGCCCACCCTAGTAGGGCTGGCTAAATCCGTACAAAAAAGTCCAACCCTCCCCCCCTGGCCTGGGCATGATGGCACTCATAGTAATATGTCTATGTCACAGGAACTTCTACCCTCCAATCCAATCTGTTCCTCGACGCAGAGAGCCAAGCCAGGGTACCGTTGGTTTTTATAGACCTCGGTATGAACTTGGCCCAGGGAATCTGAATCCTTCTGGGCACAGACATTCTATCTGGATACTGGGATGCTTTCCCACTGCACTGCCCTAGAGCCTTTGCATTTGGTATTTACTTACATAACGGTCTTATATAGTACAGTGGTACTAAAGGACCACTGGTGGTCCGCCCGGACCACCAGTGGTCCTTGAGAGGGTTCCAGGTGGACCCCAGTAGGGGTGGGATGGTTCACTTATCCCACGGTTCGGTTCGTACCTTGGTATGGGGGCCACGGTTTCGGTACGTTTTGCTTTTTAAAAATGAATAAAATGAAAAATTGTAAACCCAAATGTTAAGGTATTAGACTAAAATAATCCCTATTCAGACATATTCCAGTAGGCCTGTCTTCTTCTTTTCATTATTTACAAAAGAAAAAATGTATATTGCTATTTGTGCCTCATTATTAGGCTATTTTCAATGGAAATATAAAATACTAATAAAATGAAAGCACGTTTCAGTTAAGTATCAGGCAGGTAGCATGCACCAAAGTTAAATTAGTTTAGTTTACAAGACAGTATCTGCTTTATTAATAAGGATATTATTATCCATACTATAATTAAGGAAATGTGTCTGTCTGAACCGAAATATTGCAGTTCATTAGCGCGTATTGAACCTTGGACCCCGTATTGAACGGTTCGGGGTTTTTTTTTTTTTTTTTTTTTTTTTTTTTTCAGTGAATTGTCCGACCCCTAGTCCCCAGCTAAGTTGGTTAACCAGATGTAACTCTTGAGAACGTAAAAATGAAACCAAATGGACCTGTTTACACTATCAAGGGTTAAAATATTCATCATCTGAGTTAGCCCAAGTCTACACAACTAGAAGCTTGATGGTCATTTTGGTCTGTATGCTTTGCCTGTTTTGTTTCCCAAATCCAGCCTGTTATTGTGGACAAAAGCAAAAGAAATCTTTAGTTTTCGGGTTTTCTGTGGGGCTAAAATGTCCTAAAGTGGTGGTCCGTGGCTCAAATGCTGAATAAATAAATGGTGGGCCCTGGTGTCAAAAAGGTGGAAAACGCCTGTTATAGTACATTAGAATTGGACAGGGCGACTGGGCCAAGGGCATTTAAGGTGGACACTGAAGTGTGAGATTGTGTCCGTGCCACACGTGTGTGTGATGTGTGTGTGTGTGTGTGTGTGTGTGTGTGTGTGTGTGTGTGTGTGTGTGTGTGTGTGTCAAAGTCAAGTTGCATGAAATGTCACTACGTTACCGCAGCGAAATTGGTTCTCCGCTTTTGACCCATCACATGGAGCGGTGAGCTCCAAGGAGCAGTGAGCTGCGGCTTGCCGCGCTCTGGAATCATTATCATTTTTAGAGTCTTTGGTATGGTCTTCCTTTAATTAGATAATATCCCCCCCCCCTAGCTGCAGTAGGCCTCCATAGAAATCCCTATAAGCTTTGTCATTGGCTGGAGGAATAGTCCCATTGGGACTATTATCAAAGATACTCTATTTACAAAGATAGGCAAACTCCCATTGGTGCCACTATAGGCGACATGGAATACAAAGCCAACGGCCTCCTAAGTAGTCATGGTTTCTCTCAGAGCCCCCTATCTGTGGTATGTCAAACTGCAGATTACAGTAGTCATGGTTTCTCTCAGAGCCCCCTATCTGTCGTATGTCAAACTGCAGATTACAGTAGTCATGGTTTCTCTCAGAGCCCCCTATCTGTCGTATGTCAAACTGCAGATTACAGTAGTCATGGTTTCTCTCAGAGCCCCCTATCTGTCGTATGTCAAACTGCAGATTACAGTAGTCATGGTTTCTCTCAGAGCCTCCTATCTGTCGTATGTCAAGCGGTAGAGTCACCGGATGGCAACCACAAGGTTGCTGGTTCAAACCCGGACTCCATCAGAGTTAGTGTCGATTTATTCCCCTGAGCAAGACACTTAAACGGGGAATTCCACCCATTTTAATTTTTTCCCCTGAAAGATACAATTTTTTTCCTGAGAGGATACAAATGTGAACCAAATGGACCCGCTGGGGTCCATTTGGTTCCATTTGTACCCTCTCAAGAAAAAAAGGTCTGAAGGAAAAATCCTTAAAAGGATCCCTGGCTAATAAGACAAATATGCCTTAAAACACTATACTTGCCTTCTATAACTAAAACATGCAGATAAAAACACCGTCAATACTTTATTTCTTTCACAAATAGAGAATCTTTCACTCAATAGGAGGTGCTCCTGTCGCAGGATGATGATGTCACATGAGCATGTTCATCCATATATTCCATAGAGCTAGATCACACATGGACATGTGACATCATCATCCTGCGACAGGAGCAGTTCCTGTTGAGTGAAATATTCTCTATTTATGAAAGAAATAAGATGCCATTGGTGTTTTTATTTGTTTATCTTAGTTATATAGGGAAAGTATAATGCTTTAAGCGATGTTTATCTTATTAGACAGGGATCCTTTTAAGATGGTGAAACACATGCAACTTGAGGATGTCATCATGGTTTGTTCCGTCATGGCTGGGTGAATGGATCTACAGTGATGATGTGTGTTTTAGTACACAACTCAGCCCTGCTAAACAAACCCACAGGTGTGTAACAACTGTATAACAGGAATGACAGCATTCCTGTCACTGGGTGGAGACCTCTGCACTGAAGAAAGGTGGATCCATGGGTTAAAAACACAACACACACACACACACACACACACACACACACACACACACACACACACACACACACACACACACACACACACACACACACACACACACACACACACACACAATATCAGGCTACATAAAAGGTCCAACTGGCCCAGGATGAGCTTTCACATGTCAAGCTCTTTCCTCTGATATGCTCTTATCCGTAGCGACTCAACAGAACAGCTGACTATACTATACAGCAGTAACAGCAAGGCAGCTGCAATTTGCTGCAGTAGCAGAAAAAAAAAGTTGCAATCTCCCATAGAAGACCCTAATTCAACCCGTGGACAAACACCCTCCTACTCCTATCCCTCCTATACAAATGTTGTTTTATTCAATCGGTAACCAGGCCGTCCCTCTAAGACGGTTTTCTTTTTAACTGTAATTCATTGATATTTATTACATTATCTATGATGTGCAGGAATCGTGTACTCATAGTCTCTCACTGATACCAATAAATACATCCACTTCATTTTACAGCAGGGGTTTTCAACCTTTTTGATACCAGGGCCCACCATTTATTCAGTATTTGAGCCACGGACCACCATTTGAGGACATTTTAGCCCCACAGACCCCAAAACTAAAGATTTATTTTGCTTGTGTCCACAATTCCAGGCTGGATTTGGGAAACAAAACAGTCAAACACACAGATCAAAACGACCATTAATCTTCTAGTCGTGTAGACTTTGGGATAATTACGATGGTGAATATTTTAACTCTTGAGAGTGTAAAAATGAAACCAAATGGACCCGCAAGGGTCCATTTGCTTGTGACAGGAAAAACTAAAGCTAAAACACAGAAACAAATAACGTCAAGATCAAGGTTTCAGCCAATCACAGCACAGCTGTCTCTCCAGCAGATTCATAATCAGCCAATAGAGTGGAGGAGAGGTGGAGTTAGATTCATAATGAGCCAATAGAGTGGAGGTGAGGTGGAGTTAGATTCATAATGAGCCAATAGAGTGGAGGTGGGTGGAGTTAGATTCATAATCAGCCAATAGAGTGGAGGTGAGGTGGAGTTAGATTCTGTTTACAAACAAATCTGTTTACACTGTTTGTACACACTGAAGTTGTCTCTGTTATCTTTAACTGGAGTTAATGTGTGAGGCGCGCACACGCACACACGCGCACGCGCACACACACACACGCACACGCGCACGCACGCACGCGCACACGCACACGCACACACACACACACACACACACATTTCTATATCTAATGTGTCTCATGCTCTTATTGGATAATGTGAGCAATGTCCCTCAGTGTTGGCATCAATAAATGATCTGCAGATGTAATTAATTATCATGCATGTAACAAGCAACTGGAATATTATGTTGGAGATTGGAAGAGCTGTAGTGACTCAGGGCTTGACACTAACACTTGCCCGCTTGCCCGGGGCAAGTAAAAAAAAATGGTAGGGCAAGTGAAGACTGCTACCTGGTTGTCCGATCGGGCAAGTGTGCAACTTAGTCCACTATAACACAACACAAGATAAATGTGTCTTGAAGGCAGTCATTGCACTCTGCCTCTGTGTCTTTCACTGCTTTCTAGATATCTCTACCATCTCTCTCCCAGGTCCATTTGGTTCCAAACTATCATTTTGCTGGGGTCAGGGACCTGATTCTTGACCACTGTAGGAACCACTGATTTACAAGTTGAATATTTACTGTAGCTGATTGTGACTTAAAGAAAACATAGTCTTTGATTGCGAAAGGAAATGTTTAACACACCCAAGTAGAATGTGAAATGCAAAATTTACTATATAATTTTGTGGGCAAGTGACCATGCCCTGAGGGCAAGTAGAACCTGACTTGGCACTTGCCCACCGGGCAAGTACCTCAGAGACCTTAGTGTCAACCCCTCAGACTGACCAAGAGGAATGAATGAAATCACCTACAAATGATCATACCGGTATACCGTTTGTTTGTTTGTAACCTTTATTTCAGGGAAATCCAGTTGAGACCGGGTCTCTTTTTCAATGGCGCCCTGTTTACAATTTAGACATTTAACGTACAATAAACATGTATAACATGAATACAATATACAAAGAAAAAGAAAAATAGAAAAGAGAGGCCGACATATTACCCAAAACAGGTACATAATCCTTCTTCGACTATAATGTCAGACAACATGCTTTTAAAAATAGCATAGGAAACCAATATATCCAATTTCATTTTATGTTGATAATTATTCCATAAATGAGGGGCATATACCCTGAAGGCAGAATCCCCAAGCCTGGAGTTTGTTTTTGGGACTTTCAGCAGAAACAAATCCTGCGATCTGGTACAATGCAGTGATGTATTTGGCTCCAGCAATCTGTTTAAATAATATGGTAGCTTTCCAATTAGTCCTTTGTAGATAAACAGGGTAGCATGTTGTTTCCTCCTGATAGCTAGAGAAGACCAGCCTACTGCAGTATATAATAAACAATGATGGGTTCTAAAACTAGATCCTGTAATAAAACGAATTGCACTGTGAAAAGTTGCATCCAGGGTTTTTAGGGTACTTTCAGAGGCATGCATGTACAAGACATCGCCATAATCAAAAATTGGCAAAATTGTGGCTTGGATTATCCTTTTTCTGTTTTCCTTGGAGAAGCACGACCTGTTTCGGTAGAGGAAGCCAATTTTAGGTTTAACTTTCTGTAAAAGATTTATTATATGTGTTTTAAAAGAGAGGTCCTCATCAAGCCAGACCCCTAAATATTTATAGGACGAGACACGTTCAATTTGTGACCCATTTAGGGACAGTATGGGGTCACCTGTTTCCAACCTAGTTTTATTTGAGAACAACATATATTTTGTTTTCCCAACATTTAATGAGAGCTTAAGCCCAGCTAATGCATGTTGGATAGTATTGAAGGCAGACTGTAAGTCATGTAAGGCTTCGCTAACAGATGGGGCAGAAGCATATAGAATTGTGTCATCTGCATAAAAGTGGGACTTACAATTTACAATGTTTTTTGCTATGTCATTTATATAAATGGTAAATAAAAAGGGACCCAATATGGATCCTTGAGGAACTCCCTTTTTTATGTCTAAGAAGTTAGATTTTACATCTCCAGCAACAACAGCTTGGGTTCTGTTGGAGAGGTAGTCCTTAAACCAGGCGCAAGCTAAGTGGTCTAGACCAATAGTGGACAATTTCTGCATTAAGATGGAATGATCCACAGTGTCGAATGCTTTTGCTAAATCAATAAAGATGGCTGCACATTTATGTTTTCTGTCCAGAGTCGTTACTATGTCATTTACGACCAAGGATGTTGCTGTAATTGTGCTGTGCTCAGGACTAAAGCCCGATTGAAATGGGTTCAGAATACTATTAGCATTTAGGAAGCTACAGAGTTGCTTTTTAACAAGTGCTTCTAATATTTTTGCTAGACACGACAATTTAGAGATTGGCCTATAATTATTTGCCGCACTTACATTTCCGCCCTTAAATAATGGGCTTATGAGCGCCGCTTTCCAAATATTTGGGATAGTCCCTGAGGCCAAAGAAGAATTGAAAATGTTAGTTAAAGAATGTACAATTAATGGAGCAGCCAGCTTAAGCAGACTAGGTACCAATTTATCTTCACCAATGGACTTATTTACGTCAATGTGACTTAGTTCAGATAAAACTTCAGCTACCGTGAATTCCCTAAACGAGAATATTTGTCTGTTTTCTCCTACTGTGGGTGAGCTAGTAGCTAGGTCATCCACAGAGGAGGGATCATTAGATTGTTCAAAGAGATTTCCAGCAGCTATGAAATGCTGGTTGAAAAAATCACACATCAGCTGTTTGTCTGTGATAAGTTCATCTTCAGTCTCAATGACGTTTGGCAGAGCAGATATGGGACCAGAGTTAAGGGATTTAACAATTTTCCAGAATTTAGATGGATTATTTTCAGATTTTGCCAGGGAGGAGCAATAGTAATCCGATTTGGCCTTAGATATAATTAGGCAGCATTTATTTCTCAATCTCCTAAAGGTCTGCCAATCCGCATCACTCTGTGAGGTCCTTGCAGCACGCCATGCTTTGTCCCTTGCCCTCAATTCCATTGAGATGGAGTTTGAGAACCAAGGGTTTGATCTATTTTTTACTCTTAGTGTTTTAGTAGGCGCAAATCTATCAGTGATGGAGTTGAACACTGTAGAAAAATGTTGAAATGCCAGGTCAGGGTCTGGGATTTCTTCAGCCAGACTAAGGTCACTACAAGAGATCTCTTGCAAGAAGCCTTGCTCATTAAAATGTTTAAAATTTCTTTTTGTGACATAGCAAGTTGGAGTTTTCATTTTTTTCATACTCCTAATACAAACCACGGGGCGGTGGTCACTAAAACCCAGTGGTAGAACACCGCTCAGAGTATATTTATGTGGCCTATTTGTCAAGATAATATCAATTAAAGTTGATCTGCCAATATTTTTTAAATTCGGACGAGTATAATCCTTAATTAATTGTGTTAAATTTAGATTAGCACATATTTCTTTAAAACTACTAGAAGATTGGGACAGCCAGTCGGAGTTCACATCCCCCGTGACCAGGAGTTCCGAGTGGGCATAATCCGCAAGAATAGAGGAAAGTTTTTCTACAGCGCTCGAGGGAGCACGCGGTGGGCGATATATGCCCGCTATGACAACATTTGTTTGGCCCAATTTTAAATTGATAAGGCATTCAAATTCATTTGGAACAGACAGGGATAGCAAGGTATTTACAGTAAGTGTGGCTTTAACATAAATAGCCACACCACCGCCAGCCTTGTTTATAGGTAGTCTGTCACATCTAAAAACATTATAGCCATCTAAGCCTATTTGATTATCGCTAATGTGAGATTTTAGCCATGATTCGGTGGCGACAAACACATCTGGTTTAGATCGGAGAACCAGAGTTTTTATAAAGTCAATATTTGCTAAGATGCTTCTCACGTTAAGACAGAGTAAACCTAAACCAGATTTACGAGAGAAAAAAGCTTCTGGGTGGATATTCCAGATGCATTTACAACAGGTGTCATACCTACAGGTACATGCCGGTGGATACAGATTACATTTTTCATATTGACCCCATTTGGTCTGTCATTTTTTCTTGGTGGGCGTATAGCTAAGCCCACCACAGGAATGTTAAAAGTATTAGAGCTAAGTGCCCTGTTTCTAAGATCGGAAATACAATTATTATTAGAACCAATACGCAGACATTTAATGGATTCATCTCTAGTTACGGGGTTACAGAATGCAGTGCAACTATCTGGCCGCCCGGGGTCAGAAGCAGCACAGTAATGTTGAGCAGCAGGGGAACGAAAGTCCGTCAGACCGGAAGAGACTGGTTGCGGCACGGACGTAAATACGTGTGGGACCGGAAGTCAGTTAGCGTGGTGCACAGTGCTAGCCACGGTGGCGGCGCTCAGAGTGCGCTGAATGTTAAAAGAAAAAGAGTTTCTCCCCAATACACTTGGGTGCAAACCGTCCCGCGCGTAGAAGGCTGGACGCGCCCAGAACAGGTGGAAATTGTGTATGTAAACTACACCACAATACCGTATCTGACAATATGTCACTTGTCCTCACGCGATGCAATCCGGCAGACATTTAAACCATATACAATCCTATCCTGTTTCAACTAAAATAAATGCACATCTGTAATACGCAAACTATGAATTCAACTAGTCACTCTCAAAGTGGGGGGGCCTCCATTCATTGGAAGGGGTTCCAGGGGGTCCCCCAGCTGAATAATTGAATGGATAGGATGAACCAGATGGATCTAGTTTAGAGGTTTTTACACTTGACTTTAGGGCTGCAACGAATCGTAAATCTGAATCAAATCAATAATTTCATGAGTTGTCAACTAATTTAGTAATCAATTACTGGTAATTGGATTGGTAACTAATTATCATGGGTGTTTACCACTTATATTTTTTTCCAGTGCTAAATGTAACCAAACTACAGCACAGTGAACCGTCTCTCTTTCCTTACAATCTGATGATATTTGCACATGGACAGTAGTGTCTGCAAAGACAAATAATACGACATAACAATGATTATATTATCAAGAACAAAACATATTTATTTGTAAATGACTTATTTGAGTCCAGAAGAGTAGTGTTCCTTTTAGACTAAAACATGTGGAGCTAAACGTATGCGTCAGAATATGCCTAGAGAGAACAAACTTTTTTTTTTCGTTTCATTTTTACACTCTCAAGAGTTAAAATGTTCATCATTTAGCCCAAGTCTACACAACTAGAGAATTAGAAGATTAATGGTGATTTTACCAGCCTACTGTATATGTATTGTGGACAAAAGCAAAAAGAAATCTTTAGTTTTGGGGTCTGTGGGGCTAAAATGTCCTCAAATGGTGGTGGTCCCTGGTCTCAAATATCCTCAAATGGTGGTGGTCCCTGGTATCATAAAGCAGGGGTTTTCAACAGGTGGTCCGGGGACCACCAGTGGTCCTTGAGAGGGTTCCAGGTCGTCCCCAGCTAAGTTAGTTAACCAAATGTAACTCTTGAGAGTGTAATGGACCCTTGCGGGTCCATTTGGTTTCATTTTTACACTTTCAAGAGTTAAAATATTCATCATCTGAATTAGCCAAAGTCTACACAACTAGAAGGTTGATGGTCATTTTGGTCTGTATGCTTTGACTGTTTTGTTTCCCAAATCCAGCCTGTTATTGTGGACAAAAGCAAAAGAAATCTTTAGTTTTGCGGTCTGTTGGGCTAAAATGTCATCAAATGGTGGTCTGTGGTTCAAATTCTGAATAAATAGTGGGCCCTGATATCATAAAGGATGAAAACCCTATATTAGTGAGAGTTAACATATTGAATGTGTCCCCACAGTGACACCAGGTCTCCTCGGTGCTAAATTCAGCTCAGTGGAGTGATGTTGAGACAGAATAAATATAGCAGCGGTCTGCTTGACAGAGGATACTGTGAGAACACATATTTCAGAATCACCAGGTCCCTCCGCACGCACAGTTAAAGGGGATCTCCACCCATTTTCAACATTTTAATACAGGGGTTTTCAACAGGCTTTCCGGGGACCACAAGTGGTCCCTGAGAGGGTTCCAGGTGGTCCCCAGGCTAAGTTGGTTAACCAGATGTAACTCTTGAGAACGTAAAAACGAAACCAAATGGACCCTTGCGGGTCCATTTGGTTTCATGTTTACTCTCAAGAGTTAAAATATTCATCATGCGAATTAGTCCAGAATCTACACAAATAGAGGATTAATGGTTATGGACAGAAGCAAAGAAATCTTTAGTTTTGGGGTCCGTGGGGCTAAAATGTTGTCAAATGGTGGTCCGTGACTCAAATGCTGAATAAATGGTGGGCCCTGAGATCAAAAAGGTTGAAAACCACTGTTTTAATATGTCATTAATATACCTTAGAGATGTTGTGTTATGTGGATGTGATAAAGAAGTTCCCCCAATTCTGTATTTCCTAAAAAAAATGGAGGTCAGAAAAAAATCATTAACATGGTGAAATACATCTGATGACTTCATCAAGATGTACAGGTCCTTTCCAAAAAATTAGAATATCAACGAAAAGTTGGTTTATTTCCACAATTCCATTCAAAATCCCGAACTTTCATTAATTATAGATCCAGTGCTCATATTGTAAATGATTTCAAGTATTTATTTGTTTATTTTTACACAATTTTGGCTTCCAGCTCATAAAACCCACCAAATCAGGATTTCAAAAAATTAGAATATTTTATGAACCAACTAAAAAAAATGTGTTTTAAACAAGAAATGTTGACTATCTGAAAAGTATATGAATGTATGCAGTTAATACTTGGTCTGGGCTACTTTAGAACAAATTATTTCATTAATGGGGCGGGCATGGAGGTGATCAACCTGTGGCACTGTTGAGGTGTTATGGAAGCCCAGTTTTGCTTCACTAACAGCCATAAATGAATTTGTATTTTTCAGTCTTATGTCTCACACCTTCCTCTTGACAATACAACCCAGATTCTCTGTTGGGTTAAGGTCAGGACAGTTGGCAGGTCAGTTAAGCGCAGTAATGGCATGGTCAGTACAGCAGCTACTAGTAGTTTTAGCTCTGTGGGCAGGTGCCAAATCGAGCTGGAAAGGAAAATTAGCATCCCCATCAAGCTTGTCAACATACCGAAGCACAAAGTACTCTAAAAAGATGGCTGTGTTGAAGTTTTCAGCCGATAACATGGCCTAAATCATGTGTTTTGCCATGTCCAGTCTCCAAGCCATGTTATTGGCTGGTGTTAATCCACTGACAGTGAAAACTCACCAGTGGTTGCAACACAGCCATCTTTTAGAGTACCCTATGCTTCGGTATGCTGACAAGCTTCATGGAGATGCTAATTTTCCTTTCCAGCTCGATTTGGCACCTGCCTACAGAGCTAAAACTACTAGTAGCTGCTGTACCGACCATGGTATTACTGCACTTAACTGACCTGCAAACTGTCCTGACTTTAACCCAACAGAGAATCTGGGTTGTATTGTCAAGAGGAAGGTGTGAGGCATAAGACTGAAAAATACAAATTCATTTATGGCTGTTATTGAAGCAAAACTGGGCTTCCATAACACCTCAACAGTGCCACAGGTTGATCACCTCCATGCCCCGCCCCATTAATGAAATAATTTGTTCTAAAGTAGCCTAGACCAAGTATTAACTGCATAAATTAATATACTTTTCAGATAGTCAACATTTCATGTTTAAAACACATTTTTTTTAGTTGTCTCATAAAATATTCTAATTTTTTGAAATCCTGATTTGGTGGGTTTTATGAGCTGGAAGCCAAAATTGTGTAAAAATAAACAAATAAATACTTTAAATCATTTACAATATGAGCACTGGATCTATAATTAATGAAAGTTCGGGATTTTGAATGGAATTGTGGAAATAAACCAACTTTTCGTTGATATTCTAATTTTTTCGTAAGGACATGTATTTCACCATGTTAATGATTTTTCTTTCAGACCCTTTTTTTCCTGAGAGGGTACAAAAGTGAACCAAATGGACCCGCTAGGGTCCATTTGGTTCACAAATTTGTATCCTCTCAGGACATTTTTGAAGATGGGTGGAATTCCGCTTTAAACTATTCTAGTGCTATTTCGGCTGAATATATTAATAATAAGATTTTCCACACATGTCACATTTAATTTACTGTAGGATTGTACAGTCACTATTAAGCGCCAGCAGCAAGGAGGGATTTTGAAGCAACTTTCTAGTGACACTGACTTTAAGACAAGTAGGCCTACACTACAGTATGTCAATATTTAGTGGAAATGTTTAACTTGGAGCATGGGAGTCATGGGTGAATAGACTTGCTCTGCCTCTGTCTCTGTCTGAGTCCATGCAAATGATTAGCCTGGAAGGCAAAGCCATGGAAAGTAAAGTAACAACCGTTGTGCAGTTTGGCACGAGCTGGAGGTTACACGAAAACGAACAACCTATCAAATACGGTGACTGTAGAGGTCACTGGGGGGGGGGGGGGGGCAGCGCTCAAGCCCTGGAGTGTGACAAGCTGCTTGAAGCTGGAGTTTGAAATATGTTTATTTTATGACAATGTTTTAAACTAAGTATTGCCTACTAAAGTCTACACGATTGTTGATGTTGAACCATTACAAGAAACAGAATAAAGGAATGCAGATGCGTATTTACAATAATGCTACAAAAGGCAGGCTGCACCTGCTCAAATCTCAACCTAGCATGCTTTCATTCAAAAGAGAGAGAGAGAGAGAGAGAGAGAGAGAGAGAGAGAACATTGGCAAACGTAGGCGTTGTTGTAGCCTGGTCAACTTGTAATTCTTGCATATGCTACCAAAGGAATGTAATAAGACAGTAAAACTGGGCTGCTGTTGCCTCATAATTCCACTGCATGCTGCCAACTTTCAGCCCTGGACTGAGTTGTCAGTCTTTGTCGAGCACTTCACCAATATAAGTCTATGTTGAAGATTGGACTGGCCTGATGAAGCGAACAGAGTTGTCACGGCTCTGTCATATTTTGATGGCTCTGGAGTCCGGGAATTTGAATAAATTGCTGAGCAAGAATATGGCATAGTTGCAGTCAGACCCTTCAGAAAAAATATATCGTTTAGCTGTTTGCCTCTATTGAGAGATCAACAGTAGCTTGACAGGAAAGCAGCCGTCGGAATAGGGAATCAAATGGATATTATCACGCAACTCATCCTGCCGACTACGCCAGATAGTAGCATTACGCCAGACAGACAGAAGCAACCTTGCCTGAGATCTACTCAAAATGTGTCTTTTAAAGAGAAAAATTTGATGACCTATTTTTTTTTTTTTTTTTCTCAGAAAAAACGACTTATTTTTTTCTCAGAAAAAAATAGGTCATAAAAGAAAAATCCTTTACATGGTGAAACACAACTTGATGGTGTCATCAAGCTGTGTTTCACCAGGTGATTTTTGTTTTGTTTTTTCTTCAGACCTCCATTTCTAGCCACATCGCATGTCATGTCCACACCACCTCTCTCAGGTACAAAATGGGCGGAATTCCCCTTTAAATCAATGCAGAGCATATGCTATTTATGTATTTATTTAATGTTGCATTTATGTATTTATTTATTTATTTATTTATTTATTGCATTAACATTAAATGTTAATGCAATAAATAAATAAATAAATAAATATATATATATATATATATATTTTTTTTAAATACAAATACAAATTTTGTATTTGTATTAAATAGGGATCATCGATTTAAAAGAAAAAAACATCTCTCACTCACTCGATTCTCCAGGTCACCAATCGTGGTGTAACTTCGGTGGCAGCACTACTACTACTACTAGTGCCATCACCAACACTCCCAATGAGTCCAGATTCTAGAGTAACTTTTGGACCACTTTTTAAAAAATAAAACAAACTAAACAGTACCTCCTTTGCAGGGGGTCCGGTGCTGGCTGTGCTGGGCCCGGTATCCTTCGATCACCTCCCACTCTCCGTTGTCTCTCTTGATGGGGAAGCAGACGCTCAGGACGTGGTTGCAGGGCTTGATGATCTTCAGGATCCCCCGGACCCGGTGTCTCTTCTGCTCCGGGCTGTCCTTGGTCCGCAGGTCCTCCACCAGCTTGTCCTCCACGATGGCCGCGCCGCGGTCGAAGAATCCCTCCACCATGGTGAAGAAGTTGGGGTCGTCGTCGCCCGCCGCCGCCTGGCTGTAGCTCCGGAGTCTGGGCAGCAGCGCCGCGGAGGACGGGAGGAGAGCGGCCGAGTCCCCCGCCAGGAGGCTGCCCGCGCCCCGGCCGAGCAGATCACCCAAATACCGGTACATTTTTTTTAGGATGATTCCGTTGTTTGTTTGGGGAAGGGGATTATGATTGAGTTGTGGTTCTTAAACGAACCCGTAAAAAAGGGAGGAAACTTCAGGGAAGGAAATAAAAAAAACAAGAGTGGTTGGTAGGACGGGGCGGAGGTACAGTAGGAGGGGGGACAGTGTAGAATGTGACCGCAGAGAGAGGCGTCCCGTTCTGGAGGTAGGAGGGGGACAGTGTAGAATGTGACCGCAGAGAGAGGCGTCCCGTTCCGCATTGATGTGACACAACACTGCGCTGCTCCACCGTCCATTTCCTGGAGGACGGGGGAAGATCCGTTCCCATAGGCCGGAGGGACGCCCCTCCACTGCGATTGGCTGGGGAAGATCCGTTCCCATAGGCCGGAGGGACGCCCCTCCACTGCGATTGGCTGGGGAAGATCCGTTCCCATAGGCCGGAGGGACGACCCTCCACTGTGATTGGCTGAGTGATATAGGCGTGGATGTGCAGTGTACTCACAATGTACAGTAACATCAAAGTGATTGACAGAGCACAATTACAGGGGCGGATCTAGGCATGGGCATGGGGGTGGCAGTGCCCCCCTAAATCTCCAAATCCAAATCTCCTAATCTAAATCCCCACCAAACATGATGGCATGCTAAACAACAACCCAATATATTTCAAATTAAAGTGCTTATATTTAAAATGATGTGAATCACTACTACTGCTACTAACTAACTACAGCTGTGTCACCACTAAACCAACAGCATTTCATCATTGAAAACAGAAAACTCTCTGAGTCAGACCTTTAGCTTTATGCATGCTGCGTGTCTGTTGTAACTTCAACAACAATTGATGTTATTATTGATGCTTTACTTGACTATAAAAGTTCTGTAACAGAAAATGGTGTGGATCCCACGGCACCCCGCCCCCCCTAGGCCAAAATCAATTTGGGTTAGGCCAGGCTACTCGTAGAGTGATCATGTCAGAATCACTAACACCTCTCTAAGGTCCCTGATACACCTAGCAATCATCAACGTTGACTTTTCACTTTTCTATAGGAAATGATCAACTTGGTTGTTCAGAAAAGTCCGTTCTTTAGCGCCCTCTACTGGTCAACATTTCAGAATCCTCCAATCAAAGCCCTCCTTGACATCACCTGATCCTTTCTCCTAGACTCCCACAAACTTTTCTGAAACCAACATGGTTGCTGCTGCAGCTGCTTCACTGCTGTGGACAAAGACAAGGATTTTGTGACTTTTATTCTGCTAAATGAACATTTTGAGTTGGGAGGCAGTTAGGTGAAAATGATTCAATGCAAACTAAGGCTTCTTTTTTTCTGAGAGTGTACAAATGGAACCAAATGGACCCGCTAGGGTCCATTTGGTTCACATTTGTACACTCTCAGGAAAAAATGAAAATGGGTGGGATTCCCCTCTCAATGTTGCCTGTTGCCGTGTGTCTCATCGTGTTGCCCGTTGATGTTGACATTGCTAGTTGATATTGATCAAAATATTGCTATTGTAGCAGGGCCTTTAGAGTCCAAATCTTGGGCTAGCCTGTTCCATACATGGAACCACCCTACAGGGGAACCTCCCTGCCCGGAGCCCCAGGCTGAAGCCTTTTGTGGCGGTTCTTGACAACCAAATGGAACGTGTCTGTGGAATTTTGAACCACGCCACCCCCTTTTATGACGTCTATAGTCTTTCCTTGTAAATAGTTCAATACACAGGAAGATCTGGGGGTCTTTGACACAAGGTTGAGAGTCACTGGTGGGAGAAGACGGTTAAGGTACAGGGGGTACAAGGGCCCACTATTTATTCAGCATTTGAGCTACGGACCACCATTTGGTGATATTTCATCCCCACAGACCCCCAAAACTAAAGATTTCTTTTGTTCTTGTCCACAATTCCAGGCTGAACTTTGCAAACAAAACAGGCAAACATCAAAATGTCCATTAGTCTTCTACATTCTCTAATTGTATACATTTCTTAATTAAGTGGGGTAATTCAGAAGATTATTATTTTAACTCTTGACTCTCTCAAGAGTTACTGTACATCTCGCTAACCAACATTCCATCTAGAGTTCTCAAACTTTGCCAGAACCCGACCAAAATTTTCAGGCCCGTTGAGATCTTTAATTCCATCATTTAGCCTGGGGACCACCTGGGACCCTCTCAGGGACCACTGGTGGTCCCTGGACCACTGGCTAGGCGCTACTAATTGCTGTCTCTGACTAGATTTTAGATGGCATGCTGTCGTACTACTCATTCCAGCCTGGCCTTGTCCTGAGAGCTTTTACAATATTATGACTTTGTGTCCATGACAACCGACTGTCCAATCGCTGCTTGAATCACCAACCGGCCGTCCCAGCTATGGGATTCTACCCCTATAGCCTACTGTAATTTCTCATAAAGCATGCCTCTTCAAACATTTCTTTTTTTAACAAAGGGGACATAACAGTGCAAACACATAGACTGTTGTTGTTTTGTTTGTTTTTTGTGTACCATAAATACCATCAAAAAACATTTGTAATAACCGTATAATATGATGTTTCTACTGTGCATGTGTGCATGCATACAGTTGCACACACACACGAGGAGGTTTCAAATTACTCACACTAACTTTGGGAATCTGATTCCCATTAAAGGGGACTTCCACCCATTTCCAACAAAAAAGGTCCGAAAACAAAAAGACATTTACGGTGGTGATGGTGTAACACAACTTGATGGTTGTGTTTCACCATGTATTTTTCAGACCTCCATTTCTAGAAAACACAGAATGGAGTCCCATTTTTATCATGTCCACACAGCATATCTAAGGTATATTAATGACAATGACATGTAAAATGTGGAAAATGGGTGGAATTCCCCTTTAAGTCATCTCGTAATTAGCTAAAAGCAGTTAATCTCTGCACCTGCTGTGCAATGAATGAACAACAATCTCTGCCGATTATCTTTCTTTCTTTCTTTCTTTCTTTCTTTCTTTCTTTCTTTCTTTCTTTCTTTCTTTCTTTCTTTCTTTCTTTCTTTCTTTCTTTCTTTCAATCAATGCATGGTTGTGCATCAAACACACAACCATGTTCTAGAAGTCCTCTTGACAAGCACTTCCGTTCAGTGTTTAAATAATAAACAATACAAACATGTTTCTGCAGTATCAACAGTTTTAGATAAGTCTAACATGTGATCATACTTCTTCCATCACTGGTTAGTTTAAAAGAGTGTTTTTAAACATTTTTCATGCCAGGGCCCACTATTCCAGGCTGGATTTTGGTCAGAAAACAGCCAAACATACAGATCAAAATGACCATTAATCTCCTACATTCTCTAGTTGTGTAGACTTGAGGCTAATTTAGAGGTTGAATATTTTCACTCTTGAGAGTGTAAATATGAAACCAAATGGACCCGCAAGGGTCCATTTGGTTTCATGTTTACGCCCTCAAAGAGTTACATCTGGTTAGACCAACTTTCCATCATTTAGCCTGGGGACCACTTGGAACTCTCTCAGGGACCACTGGTGGTCCCTGGACCACTGGTTGAAAACCATTGGTTTACAGCACAGAGCTAAAAAACACCATGTGCAGGTGCAGAGTGGGAACAGATAAACAGTGTGTGTGATCTATGTGCGCACGTGAGTGTGTGTGTGTGTGACCTATAAGTGTGTGTGCGCACACACCACGTGCAGTAGAGTAGTATTCCATATGTTGTTGCTCTCAGACAACCAGTCAACCAGCAGCTCCTCTTACAACCTGGATCTAACATTTTCCAATTGGGGGGGCAGCAGAAAAAGGTAGGGGGGGGCGGCTTCATCGGCCGTGGCGCTTCGCGCCATGAAGCCGCACCCATACCATTTTCAGTTAATGGACTTTTATTAGTCAAGTAAAGCATCAATATTAACATCAGTTGTTGTTGAAGTTGCAACAGACACGCAGCATGCATAAAGCTAAAGGTCTGACTCAGAGAGTTTTCTGTTTTCAATGATGAAATGCTGTTGGTTTAGTGGTGACACAGCTGTAGTTAGTTAGTAGCAGTAGTAGTGTTTCACATCATTTTAAATAGAAGCACTGAAATATCTTTGGTTGTTTTGCATGCCATCATGTTTGGTGGGGCAGTCTGGGAATTTAGGGGGGCATTACCCCCCCCATGCCCATGCCTAGATCCGCCCCTGACCACCACCATGCTAATGTCTGTCTGTCTGTCTGTCTGTCTGTCTGTCTGTCTGTCTGTCTGTCTTACAACACCAACCACCACATTGCTAATGTCTGTCTGTATCAGTGTTGCCAACTGCCCAAATCCAAAATGCACTAGTGGCATTTTCAAAATGCACTAGAATGCGCTAGAGCAGTGTTCATACCAGGGCCCACTATTTATTCTGCATTTTAGCCACGGAGGACCACCGTTTGATGTTGAGTTTAGTCTCTCGGACTAATTTAGGAGAAATAACTGACAAAATGTTGGTCAAAATAGCAATTCTACATTTTCTAAATGTGTAGATTCTTGAAAATTAGGTAATTCAGATGGTTAAATATGATTTAACTCTTGGGAGCGTAAAATGAAATCTATCATATGATCTGTCAGTGTCCATTTGATTACCAATGGTCCTTTCTAGGAAGGAAGGAGGACTCTATCATAGGAGGAAAAATGGTGAAAAACGAGGGTTTTATCTCTGGTGCATATCAACCTATTTCACCCCAACTCACCAGCAAAAAAAAAAAAAAAAGAAAAAAAAAAAAAAAAACACCAGATTTTCCGCCAGGAGTTTTCCACTAGGGGGGTCTGGAAAAGAGCTAAATATAGCGACAAATGTGCCAAGTTGGCAACACTGGTCTGTATGTAGGCCTACCTACCAGTATGTCTGTTTCCTCATCCACTCCCTTTCTGTATGTAGGCCTACCTACCAGTATGTCTGTTTCCTAAACAGAGATTCAGACCTTTTTCTATGCCCTCTTCAGACATTAAAGGTAATAGAGCCAAACATCTAAATAAATATACATTTTCTATGTTGCTTCTACTTGAATGCTGCAGACAGAACGTTGTTGTTGTCAACAAATCATAAAAAACCAAAGCATTCGTCAGACTCAGGAAACTGTTCTAATTTGTGAAGAGGGAGGGGGGTGGGGCAGCGTTTTAGCCAATCATAACACAGCAGTCTCCAGCAGTTTTATTATTAGCCAATAGAGTGGAGGTGAGGTTAGATTCTGTTTTTAAACAAACCTGTTTACAAACACAGTGTTTGTACACACTAAAGTTGGTTCTATTACCCTTAAAATAGTAATACTACTACTAATAATAATAATACCGGTAATAGCAAAAAAAATGAAACACATCATCAACTCAGTCTATGTTTTCCCATAAACTAGACACCTTAAGTTGTCTTTGGATATAATTCCTTTGCACAAATTCACGACAAAGGATTTTCGTTAAATAATTTTGAACCCAATGGGTACAACCCTACCAACCTAGTCAGCCTACAGCCAATCTGTTGAAGAACTAAATACAAAAAAAAACAACAACAAACAAGTTCCATGAATAAAAAAATAATACTAATTTAGAAGTGCCTGTGCTTGTAGTTCTGCTGTTTGTCACTAATTTGGTTCCCATGGGGCAAAACCTCCCAAACCCAATCTCCCTTTTTTGTGAGTCCTCACCTGAAACGTTTGTGAACCTACTATACTGGTTTAAACCACTTCAACCCCAGACAGAACCAGACTATACAGTAGTTACAGTAAAACGGTGTTAGCTACACATTAAGTCTTGTCCTGTCCCTGTTAACTAGACAGAACCAGACTATACAGTAGTTACAGTAAAAACGGTGTTAGCTACACATTAAGTCTTGTCCTGTCCCTGTTAACTACGAATCCTCTGACTCAGGGGCGGATTGGCCATCTGGAGTACAGGGAGTTTTCCCGGTGGCCTGCGCCACCTAGTGGCCTGGTGGACGAGATCCAAAATGCACTAGTGACACTTCCAAAATGCACTAGAATGTGCTAGATGCTCACCTGGAACATACAGATCAAAATGACCATTAATCTTCTACATTCTCTAGTTGTGTAGACTAAGTTGGGCTAATTCACATGATGAATATTTTAACTCTTCAGGGTCTCAGGGTACAGAACGCTCTCAAAGAGTTACATCTGGTTAACCAGCTGCCCCCCCCCCCCCCTCCCCCCCCCCAGGGTGGCCTGGCAAAGGCAAAATTGTCCCGGTGGGGAAATATGTGCCAAACCGCCCCTGCTCTGACCCCTAAAGATAATAACAGCAGTTTCACATCCTCTTCCCTTTTGGAAGGGATCCAGCACTGGGCAGCTTAAACGTCTGACACATTAGTAGGACATGTTAATCCAGGGCAGGGGCGGATCTAGACATGGGCATGGGGGGGGGGGCAATGCAACCCTAAATGCCCAGTCTGCCCCACCAAACACGATGGCATGCAAACCAACCCAAGATATTTCAAATTAAAGTGCTTATATTTAAAATGATGTGAAACACTACTACTGCTACTAACTAACTACAGCTGTGTCACCACTAAACCAACAGCATTTCATCATTGAAAACAGAAAACTCTCTGAGTCAGACCTTTAGCTTTATGCATGCTGCGTGTCTGTTGCAACTTCAACAACAACTGATGTTATTACTGATGCTTTACTTGACTAATAAAAGTCCTGGAACTGAAAATGGTATGGGTGCGACTTCACAGCCCGTGCCCCCCCCCCCCCCCCCCCCCCAATTGGGAAATCCGCCCTGATCCCGGGGCGGATTTCCCTGTTTAAAAGTAACCCGGGATCAGGTTACTTTTAAACAGGACGTTTCACTGGTCTGTGTGGTGCAGCCAGGGGTGTTTTTGGCATTAGGCAGACTAGGCAGTTGCCTGGGGCGCCCTGAAGGGGGGATGGGGGGGGGGGGGGGCACCGGGGCGACCAACAGACATGCTTTATAAGGATCCCAGGCTATTAAGCCTCAGATGGATAAATACATTATTCTCTATAACTAGAATTGAACATTTAAAACACATATAATATGTTCTTTAGTTTAAAAATAGTTCTTATGTTATTCCCTGGAGCCCCCCTTACCCCTTGGCCACTGCGTGTGGTGCAGCACTTGTTGCGCTTTCAAAGTGGCATAAAACACACACGCACGCACGCACGCACGCACACACACACACACACACACACACACACACACACACACACACACACACACACACACACACACACACACAGAGAGAGGTCTCTGCAGACTGAGGTCTCAAAAGACCAGCAGACAAAACAAGTTGATGTTGTTCTAATTGGAGGAAACAGCAGACATGGTGCCTGTGGTAGATCCATTTATACTAACACCAGACATGGTACTGGGATAGATCCATTTATACTAACACCAGACATGGTGCCTGTGGTAGATCCATTTATACTAACAGCAGACATCATAGCTGGGATAGATCCATTTATACTAACACCAGACATGGTACTGGGATAGATCCATTTATACTAACAGCAGACATGGTACTGGGATAGATCCATTTATACTAACAGCAGACATGGTACTGGGGTAGATCCATTTATACTAACACCAGACATGGTACTGGGGTAGATCCATTTATACTAACACCAGACATGGTACTGGGGTAGATCCATTTATACTAACACCAGACATGGTACTGGGGTAGATCCATTTATACTAACACCAGACATCATAGCTGGGATAGATCCATTTATACTAACACCAGACATCATAGCTGGGGTAGATCCATTTATACTAACACCAGACATCATAGCTGGGGTAGATCCATTTATACTAACACCAGACATCATAGCTGGGGTAGATCCATTTATACTAACACCAGACATCATAGCTGGGATAGATCCATTTATACTAACACCAGACATGGTACTGGGATAGATCCATTTATACTAACACCAGACATGGTACTGGGATAGATCCATTTATACTAACACCAGACATCATAGCTGGCAGGGGGAAAGCTTGTATGTCCAAAACCCAAAGTTATACTCTACAGGAAATGGGGGGAAAAAGGGAAGGGATATGGAACGAAATTATGATGAAGGAAGGTGCAGCCTTACCGTTTTTGGTTTATTAGTAAAGCATCAATAATAACATCAGTTGTTGTTGAAGTTGCAACAGACACGCAGCATGCATAAAGCTAAAGGTCTGACTCAGAGAGTTTTCTGTTTTCAATGATGAAATGCTGTTGGTTTAGTGAAACAGCTGTAGTTAGTTAGTAGGGGGACCGCCTTCTATTTAGACATCCCGCTATTCCGACATTGAATTCTAATTGTCTGAATAGCGGGACGTTTCTAAAAATTATAAAGTACCGCTATTTAGACACGGGAGACGTCCCGCTATTTAGACACGGGAGACGTCCCGCTATTTAGACACGGGAGACGTCCCGCTATTTAGACATGGGAGACGTCCCGCTATTTAGACAGGGGGAGGGTGCTCGGCCATTCACTCGCGCACATACGCACGCACGCACGCGCGCGTGTGTGTAATAATATAAATCTCTCTCTCTCTCTCTCTCTCTCTCTCTCTCTCTCTCTCTCTCTCTCTCTCTCTCTCTCTCTCTCTCTCTCTCTCTCTCTCTCTCTCTCGTCATGCGTCTCTCTCAGCGTCATGTCGCTATATCTTTGGCTATAGTTTCATGCGGGGGCACTTCCATAAAAAAGAAAACATTGGTGGATTTGCGCGCCGCTGTTCTACCGTCTACGGCAGTGTTGCCAACTTGGCGCATTTGTCGCTATATTTAGCTCTTTTTCAGACCCTCCTAGCGCCAAAATTAGTGAAAAACTCCTGGCGGAAAATCTAGTGCTTTTTGGCTGGTGAGTTGGGGTGAAATTGATTGACAGGCGCCAGAGATAAAACCCTCATTTTTCACCATTTCTCCTCCTATGACAGTGGTTTTCAACCAGTGGTCCCCAGGATAAATGATGGATAGTTGGTTAACCAGATGTAACTCTTTGAGAGCGTAAAAATGAAACCAAATGGACCCTTACGGGTCCATTTGGTTTCATTTTTACGCTCTCAAGAGTTAAAATAGGCCTATTCATCATGTGAATTATCCCAAGTCTACACAACTAGAGAATGTAGAAGATTAATGGTCATTTAATGGTCATATTCCATTCCAGACAAGCATCTAGCGCATTCTAGTGCATTTAGGAAGTGACACTAGTGCATTTTGGATTTTGGCAGTTGGCAACACTGGTCTACAGCGCAGCGCAGTGCTATAATCGCAACGCGAAGCCTTGTGTGCGCGCGCGTGCGCGCATGTAGGCGTGTTTGTCCACCGTCCACCTATGTCGTGCATGTTGGGACAGCAGAGCAGATACTTTCTCGGTGGTTCATTTTAATAAGGCAGTTCACTTCTCACTTCACTTCTGTTGTCTGTCTGTCTGCCTGCCTGCCCGCCTGCCTGCCTGTTTGTCTGTCTCTCTGTGTGCCTGTTTGCCTGTCTGTCTGCTTTGAATCAAAGAGCTTTGATTGTTGTCTGCTGTGATTGAACAGTAATGACCTGTGTGTGTGTGTGTGTGTGTGTGTGTGTGTGTGTGTGTGTGTGTGTGTGTGTGTGTGTGTGTGTGTGTGTGTGTGTGTGTGTGTGTGTGTGTGTGTGTGTGTATGTGTGTGTGTGTGGAAGGGAACGGAAGGGGTGATGTTCATGTGTGTCTCTTAGCCTCTTACTGGTTGGCTACATCATAAATGTACACCATGTTAATTCAGTGAATTACCAAACTTTTACCTTCAAAATATACGCCCCCATAAGAGACAATTTGTAAGTATTGTACTTCTACTTAAGTGCAAAATATATCATCTCTGCAACATTTGTGATTCATTGAAATTTACAATATCAACATTGTATACTATAGGCTATAGTTTGAGGCTTTTCATGCCCTTATTATTATCAGGTATTGTACCATTATTGTCAGCTATGGTGTAGTCAGGTAAAGTGTAAGTCTTCTGGCAATCATACACCATCTCAAACAGGGGCATCAGGGGCTTCAACGCATGAGCAAAGCAGGGGAGTACATTTTTTAGTACATTTTTTTCTGTAAGGTATTTACAGACATGTCATTAGCATGTTAGCATTAGCAAGTTAGCATCTTAAAGGTAGGGGAAGTGATTTCACTTTTGTCAGATATCACCCAAAAAATATTTTTTTTCTGTTAAAATGCTCTATTATAAGGTGTGGAAACCACATATGGAGTTTCCCCCTCCCCCACGTTAGCAGAGGAGCTAATAAAAGTTCCCCAGGTCACCACAATTCTCCTCCAATCAGGAGCGAGCAGCAGGTTCACATAGTGTAGCTCATAGAGTAATAAAATAACAGAGAACTGACTCGAGCGACAGCCCCGCCCCCTTGCCGTTCATTTCAATACAAGTTGCTCATTGGCGCATGAAGCACCCGGAAAGACCGCCGGAAGTGCGCCTGTTTCCGCATTTGGACACCAAAATTTGGTGTCCAAATGCGGAAGTATTTCTCCATGAACGCGCCCGACGCAAGGGATTATGGGAACCATGAACGAGCGCCGTCGCGCACGAGCAAAGGAAAAAAAAAACATCAAAAAGCATCAAAAACAAGCTTGTGGGTTTGCATTGAGCTTATTATCTGTCATATAATACATCCGTTATGTTTTGAGAGGTAGTATATGACGTGAGGGCCGCTGGTTTATTCAGAAAACAACTTAAAAACAAACTGCCCTGTCCACGTGCACAAAGCAAACGAGCGTGCGTGCTCTCCGGCGTTCGTGCATGAATTCCACCCGCCTGCAGTACCAAACTTGACCACCAGGGCCCCCCCTGCTTCAAGCCTGGAGCCACTATCTGGGGCCGTGGTGTAGCTACTGTTCGGGCCACATCCACCGACAGCGCCCCCAGGCTTGAAGCAACGGGCCATGGTGGCGAAAAGTGGAAGTGCAGCCTTATAATGGAAGTGAACGGGCTTCGTGACGTCACAGGTGTCATGGCGGCACACTGGTGACCACCAAAATTTGGTGTCCGGAAGTTGCTTACAATGTTATTCCAATGGGAACTTCCGGCAGTCTTCCGGGTGCTTCAAAGCGCCCCTGAGCAACTTGTATTGAAATGAACGGCAAGGGGGCGGGGCTATCGCTCCAGTCCGCCCTCTATATTTATAACTCTATGGTTGGGGCCTCTGTTGCACCAGGCTGGTACTACACCATGAATTTCAAATCACTTCCCCTACCTTTAACGTTATCATGCTATGATTATTATGTTAGTATTAGCATGTTAGCATGTATCAATACTAATACTAGCATTAGCATGTTAGCATTAGCATGTTAGCATTAGCATTGGTACATGCTAACATGGTAATGTTAGCATGTACCATTAATGTTAGCATGTACCATTGCACATGCTAACATGCTAATGCGAACATGCTAATGCTAACATGCTAATGTTAACATGCTAACATGCTAATGCTAACATGTCAATGTTAACATGCTAATGCTAACATGCTAACATGCTAATGCTAACATGTCAATGCTAACATACTAATGCTAACATGCTAATGCTGATATGCTAAAGATGCTAACACGTTGGATACATGCTAACATGCTAATGCTAGCATTAGCATGTTAGCCTTAGCATGTTAGCATTAGCATGTTAGCATTAGCATGTTAGCATTAGCATGTTAGCATTAGCATTGGTACATGCTAACATGGTAATGCTAGCATTAGCATTGCACATGCTAACATGCTAATGCTAACAATTAGTCTGAATAGGGGTATGTCTAAATGTCTAAATAGGGGTATGTCTAAATGGGGGTATGTCTAAATAGGGGTATGTCTAAATAGGGGGATGTCTAAATAGGGGGATGTCTAAATACCAGCATGTAACCAGTTAGTAGCACTAGTAGTGTTTCACATCATTTTAAATATAGGCACTTAGGGGGGCATTGCCCCCCCATGCCTAGATCCGCCCCTGTTCTGCATAATGGTTCCTGGTTGTTATGTAACCCCAACACCAGCGGTGGGCTCTGTTATTTCTGTTCCCCATGGGAATGTTTATGCGTTTGTATATCTCCCTGCTCTTAATGTTAATGTTAAAAATTGCAGCTGAGATGAATGACAATGTAAAATATCATATGGACATACTATAATCAATATTGGTTAAATCAGCTGTGAGTTATCTGACTAAACTGAATTAAAAATATAGCTGCAAGCAGCAATAAAACGGGATCAAGCAAGCAGCAATAAGGAGTAAGAACAATACGCACAAATAAGCCATAGAAACATGGGAGCCTGAACTTCAGAAATACATCAGGTAATTATGGGAGCAGGGCAGGGTTTTTGATTCCTGCCCTGACTGACTCACAATCTGGTGTGACTGAGTGAATGATTGGTGAGCTGTGAGTGAGTGGTGAACTGAGCTATGAACTGTCATTAGTGACAACATGGCCGAATAGTGACAGTCAAACAGCCTTGCCCAGCCATGAGGCCCATAGGGCAGGTGCCTATCTCCTGTTTCTGTAGCATGAGGCAGCTTGATGTACAAGTACACCCTCTGGACATGACGCTAGTATGACACAGGGTCTTCCAACCCTTGATGCTGAGTGCCAAGCAGGGAGGCATTGGATCCCGTTTTTTAGAGCCTTTGGTATGACCCGGCCGGGAATCGAACCCCGGCCTCCCAGTCTCAGGGCGGACACTCTAACCACAAGGCCACTGAGTTGCTGAATGAGTAAATGATTGGTGAGCTGTGAGTGAGTGGTGAACTGAGCTGTGAACTGTCATTAGTGACAACATGGCCGAATAGTGACAAAACACAACATGGCCGAAAGGTGACAACCACCATTACATTGAGTTTTACCCTGGGTTACACATAGAACCATGAACTTAGATGTAGAACACCACATGAGATTGTGCATGATTGACTCATATTACTAGGTGTCCGTGCCGGGATTTGAACCCAGGAACTCTCATTTCCAAGTCATGCGCTCTACCAATGAGGCTACCCAACAGACACAAGACGTACTGGAAACAACACACACATTCAATGGACTGCTTGGTAAATGGTAAATGGTGCATTTATATAGCGCCTTTATCCAAGGCGCTTTACATAGATTGTGCATCACATTCACCCATTCACACACACATTCATACACTGATGGCAGTGGGACAGGGACACATCGACACTAACTCTGCAGGAGCCCGGGATCGAACCGGCAACCTTGTGGTTACCATCCGGTTACTCTACCTCTGAGCCACTACCGCTCCTTAAATATGCACAAATAAGCCATAGAAACATGGAAGAAATACATCATGTGATTGTGGAAACACAGCAGGGTTTTTGGAGACTCAGACTTTGTATTGTCAGCAGTGGGACTTGAACCCTCAATCTTGTGTTCCGAAGTCAGGCACCCTACCGACTGAGCTATCCAGGCACAATGATTTGCTTAGTTGTTGTCATCAATGAAACAACCCAACAACACGCCACCAAGCAGTAAGCAATATGAACAATATGCACAATTCAGCAGTCCGAGGGTGGAGCTTAGTGGTCAAAGTGACGAATGGAAACAAGTTCCACATGCTTATTCCTCTCACACAATCTGGCACAATGTACTTGCTCCAGTGTTGCCAGAGAGAAACAAGCAGAAGAAGACTCTTCACAAACGAGCAACTTTCATTGGCTTATAAAAACGTCATTTTTTGATGAAAACAAATTTGCTTCTGAAGTTTTGTCCGGATGGGGCCAAAGTTCTCATGTAGCAGGTGTCATGCAAATTGATCAAAAATCCAGGCATAAAATCAGGCATGAGCATTTTTCAAACTGCTTAAAATGGCAGACACTCTGGGGGTGGAGCTTACCAGTCGAAATTACAGATGTGTTCCACATGAATCAAGGAACGTGTAGAAACAAGTCCATGATTTTAAGCCAAACGAAGCCTGAGTTATGCTTGTTCAAATGTTTCAGTTTCAAAGAATTGCTATAGCGCCCCCATTTGAGCGATTGGAGCAAGACTGGTTTTAGTGTTATTTGGCATCCCCCTCTACCAAACTGTAAAATCTCATAAACAGATTACTTTGCATGTGTAGATTAGGGATAATAGAAGAATTTTCACAAACAAGCAATTTTCATTGGCTCGTAAAAAACATCATTTTTTTCACTGAAAACAAAATTCACACTCATTTCATGTTTGTATGGCTTCAAAGTTCATATGTAGGTCATTGTTATGCATTTTGATCAAAGATTGTAGGAGAAGAGACATTTTAACTGTTTTACATATGATTAAAGATTGCGGCTCATCTAAAGGTCAGAGGTCAAAAGTCAGAATACAAAAGTTGTTTGACATAAGCAGACGCATAAGTGAATATAAGTTACATTTCTGAGAGTCGAGCAGTTCATGAGTTATGAGTGTTTAAAGTTTGCAATTTCAGTTGAGTGCTATAGCGCCACCATTTGACCAGTGGTCACAGGCTTCGCATCATCACCGTTTGGCATCACCCTCTACCAGATTACCAATTTTCGCGAAAACCGACTGCACGGTTCAGCCAGAACAGCTATTTCTGGCGGAAGAAGAAGAAGGAAAAAAGAGACAGAAACAAGAAGGGATCAAGTCCACTTCGTGGACTGCTTGATCCCTTAAAAAACAACACAAGAAATGAATCTGTAACTTCTGAGATCGTAAAATGAAACCAAATGGACCCTCACGGGGCATAGACTATACATCTATGAGATCTATGTTGTGACACAATGAGTTGGTTGGTGTTCAGCTTGTTGCCACCATTGGTGTGTGAATGTGTGAAGTTTAGAACGCTGAGTGTCGACTGTTCGCCGCTCTACTTCCCAATGTATGAATGAATGGACCATTGTAAAGCGCTTTGAGCACTTGGAAAAGTGCTATAAAATGCAATCCATTCAAAAAAATGCAATCCATTACAATGCAACACCAGCTTGGCTGGTGTTGCATTGCTTTTGCGCAGCGTGTGTGTATACAAACGTATTGCGAAGTCGCTCACGAATGGATGAACAAACTAAGGCGTAGGATACAAGGTTTCTTTACGACAGCGATGCTTTTATCTGCACTCAGGAAGCTCTTATTCTGCACTCTGCAGCTAAAACATGCTGACACACACACACGCACGCACACACACACGCACGCACGCACGCACGCACGCACGCACGCACCCCCCCCCCACACACACACACACACATGCACGCACGCACGCACACCCCCCCCTCCCCAGGCTAAATGATGAAAAGTTGAGAGTGTAAAAATGAAACCAGAGTATAAAAATGAAAGAGAGAGTGAAAATGAAAGGGAGTGTAGAGAGAGTGAAAGAGAGTGTAAAAGTGAAACCAAATGGACTGGTTCCATTTGTACCCCCTCAGGAAAAAAGGGTCTGAAAGAAACATCATTAACATGGTGAAACACAACTTGATGATGCAAGTTGTGTTTCACCATATTAATGTTTTTTCTTTTCAGACCTCCATTTCTAGTTAACATAGAATGGGGGGGGGGGGGGCTTTTTATCATGTCCACATGTCCAACATCTCTGAGGTATATTAATGACATAGAATGTTGAAAATGAGTGGAGTTTCCCTTTAAGTTTTGGAGAGGAAACGGTAGGCAGGGCAGTGATCATCTAACTGAAGACCTCAAGGTTCCTTTCAGCTCAGGGGCGGATGTAACATTCCCAATTTGGGGGGGGGGGGGGGCAGGAGAAAATAGAATGGGGCAGCTTCATCTGCCGTGTCGCAAGCCACACCAATACCATTTTTACAGTATATTACGTTGTAAGTAAATCAATAATAACATCAGTTGTTGTTGAAGTTGCAACAGACACGCAGCATGCATAAAGCTAAAGGTCTGACTCAGAGAGTTTTCTGTTTTCAATGATGAAATGCTGTTGGTTTAGTGGTGACACAGCTGTAGTTAGTTAGTAGCAGTGGCTCAAATACTTAAAATATAAGCACTGAAATATCTAGGGTTGTTTTGCATGGCATCATGTATGATGGTGGGGCAGTCTGGGCATTTAGGGGGGCATTGCCCCCCATATGCCCATGCCTAGATCCGCCCCTGAGCTGCTGTATCATGTGATTCTATACCCCCAGCCCCCCTGCAGTGAGCTGCTCTTGGGTAATTCTGAGTTGTAGTTGTAAAGTGAGATGCTGGAATTTCAGCAGATCCAAACGTCACACACATGAGGTATTTACTGGCTCAATGTCAAGGGCAGAATGCCGCCATACACACATACCGGATGTCCTTGGATGCCATAAAGCAGGGTAGATGGTGATCTACCAGTAGATCACACAGACCATGCAGGTAGATCACATGGTGATCTACCAGTAGATCACACAGACCATGCAGGTAGATCACACGACAGTCCCCATAGATCTGTAACTCTTGAGAGCGTTAAAACAAAACCAAATGGACCCTTACGGGTCGATTTGGTTTCATTTTACACTCTCAAGAGCTACACTCTCTCAAGAGTATGCAATTAGAAAATGGAGAATAATTGTTATTTTGACCAATGTTTTGCCAGTTCTCTTTCGCAGTTGTGGACAAAAATGTGAACGTTCTTAGTTTTGGGTGCAAGAGACTAAACTCAACATTACAAACTGTCAACTCAAACCCATAATACTGTTTTCAAACAGTAGTAGCATATACAGGAAAACCTTCCAATTCTCTATTTTTCATTTTAAGCACATTATTCTTAAGCACTATAACAGTAAGTAACACCATCACTATGATTTCAAAGCTCAAACCTTCTAGGGGACTTTGAAATGGATTTTCAGTCATGGAACAATCACATGTTTGATGTGTAGATCTTGTTGAGACGCTCATTTGGAAAGTAGCTCTCAAGTCAAAAAAGTGTGGGCAGCCCTGCCATAAAGATACCAATAGCACTCAGTGATTTGGGTGATTTGGAAAACCCTCTGGTCCCCCTGGTAACAAGATGTGCACATGCACACACTTTACTGTGAGGGGGAAGCAGGGGTTGACACTAAGGTCTCCGAGGCAGTTGCCCATCGGGCAAGTGCAAGTCAGGTTCTACTTGCCCTCAGGTCATGGTCACTTGCCCCCCAAAAATATATTGTAAATTTTGCATTTAAATTTACTACCTACTTGAGTGCTTTAAACCAGGGGTTTCCAACAGGTGGTCCCTGAGAGGGTTCCAGGTGGTCCCCAGCTAAGTTGGTTAACCAGATGTAACTCTTGAGAACATAAAAATGAAACCAAGTGGAACCTTGCAGGTCCATTTGGTTTCATTTTTAAGACTCTCAAGAGTTAAAATTCGCAATGACCACCTTCAAGACAAATGTATCTTGTGTTGTGTTATAGTGCACTAAGTTGCACACTTGCCCGATCGGGCAACCAGGTAGCAGGTTCACTTGCCCCACCATTCTTTTTTACTTGCCCCAGGCAAGCGGGCAAGTGTTAGTGTCAAGCCCTGGCACTGGCGTGCACAGAGAGTTTCAAGGGCAGGTGTTCAAATGTAACCCCCCAAAATTGAGTTTTGGGGGGTTAAAAACGCATAGAAAACAGCATTTCAGCATCTTTTTGCTCTTTTAAAAAGGGCATGTTGGTCCAGAGAGGGCCACTAGGGGGTGCTCAAACCCCCCTTGACGGCTATGTAGGGCTGGGGGCAATAACCGCAATATCGCCATACCGCCGGTATGTAGCGCATACCGCGGTATGGGCTTCATTACCGCGGTAAAATAATAAAAAATATTTTCGACTTTTTTTTGTTTGTTACTTTTTTGCGACATTGAGGGGTCAAAAAATGCGAGCGCGAGCCAATAGACTCCATAGGGTCCGGTTGTCCCACTTCAATAGAAGTCTATGTATTGGACTGGCCCCATGAAGTGAATGGAGTTGTCAAAACTCTGTCTATACTCTGTGGATCTGCCGAGGAGAGGGCAGCACCATCATAATTTATCACGTTTGCCTGGCGAACTTGGAATTTGTTTAATATGTTAAGATAATAACAATAGTATTAAAATGATTATTATGCATGATTATGCAGGGCCAATAAAGGAAGGTCGTTAAATGGTCGTTTGATCCGAGGCAGAATGCATGCCACTGGCAGCCGTTGCAATTTCAATTGACTGCTTTAATCCAGCTCGATAGATCTAACCGAACTCTAAATGTTTTGTCAGTCAAAAGATAATAGTTGTAGCCGATGGGGCGGCTGTCCTCCTGTCTGTAATGTGCGATCCTTTACACGGAGTATCTCTCTCTCTCTCTCTCTCTCTCTCTCTCTCTCTCTCTCTCTCTCTCTCTCTCTCTCTCTCTCTCGTGCGATCGCACGAGAGAGAGAGAGAGAGGTGGTTCGTGGAAAGTTTCCACGAACCACCTCTCTCTCTGTCTCTGTCTCTCTCTGTCTCTCTGTCTCTCTCTCTCTCTCCCTCTCTCCCTCGTCCATGCGACGTTGAGCGAGGCGTAACAGGAGGGCTCGACCCAATTCAGCCCTGAGTTTAAGCCGTCTGTTCTCTTCATGGCGGCAGTTCTACATAGACTTCTTTATCTTTATTTCAGATCGGTTTGTAATAATATAGCATACACATCAGACATCAGACTTTAGTGTTTATGAATCCCTTCATTTTTTACATTTTGGCTGGTCCGAGTTTTATTTGGGTCGAGCCCTCCTGTATTCAGCCAGACAGCCTCGCTCGCAGCGCAGCAAGCAGGCACAGCAGGAGGAAGAGGACTTGATCCCGTTTAAAGTAAGGCTGCGGCAAAGCCTACTGTGAATATATACAGCATTTGAAACCAGTTACTTGCCATAATCCATAGCGCGTGTAGCCTGATGTTTGTCCCTCATAGGCTATAAACACGCCAAAGATATTAAACTTCCTTTTAGCTGATCGCCGTCCTACCGTTATTTGTCCCAAAATGATTCGTATAATCCAGCGGTTTTCAACCTTTTTGACACCACGGACCACCATTTATTCAGCATTTGAGCCACCGACCACCATTTGATGTCATTTTAGCCTCAAAGACCTAAAACTAAAGAATTATTTTGGTTTTGTTCACAATTCCACGAAACAGTGCAGACTTCTGAATATTTTAACTCTTGAGAGTGTGAAAATGAAACCAAATGGACCCGCAAGGGTCCATTTGGTTTCATTTTTACACTCTCAAGAGTTACATCTGGTTAACCAACTTTCAATCATTAGCCTGGGGACCACCTGGAATCCTCTCAGGGACCACTGGTGGTCCCTGGACCACCTGTTGGAAACCCCTGGTAGGCTATAATCCGTTTAAAACACAATCAAGGGACGATTATTTACATCTGGTGTTTTCGCTGGTGTTGCACAGCTTAATCACTGATTCACTGTAGCGACGCATGTTACACTGGATGTCAGCTTGGTAAACTGATGGACAAAAGTTGCCCGGCTGTTTTTAAAAGGACGCTGCCTGCTGCTGTGGTAGGCTACTTAGAGGAAGGGAATGGAAGCGGCGGCGGGGGGTGCACTCACCCGCTATACATGTGCGAATTTTCCAGTTTGTGCTGAATAACACTATAAACGGGAGTTTTTTTTTTTTTTGCGTCGTCGGGGGGGGGGGGGGGGGGGGGGGGGGGGGGGGGGGTACCGCATTACCGCCATACCGGCGGTATGGGGGTCCGCAATTACCGCGGTACTAAAAATCCCATACCGCCCCAGCCCTACGGCTATGTATGCACGTCTATGAGCCCTGGGGAAGTCTAACTGGCCCGTACACCAAGGCCCTGTACCCCCACACGATTCTGATTGTATCAGGAGCAAGTTTCTGTCTGCAGGGAAACAGCTGCAGCATCAAACTAGAAGCAACGTAGAAGGGGAAAATATAACTATAAATCTGTTAATATTCTTGTCTAAAACGTTGCCTCTTTTACCTTTAATTGTGTTAGAAAACAAACAAAACACCAAAACACCAAAGCAACAAAACAACAAAACACCAAAACAACAAAACACCAAAACACCAAAACAACAAAACACCAAAACAACAAAACAACAAAACACCAAAACAACAAAACACCAAAACAACAAAACAACAAAACACCAAAACACCAAAACAACAAAACACCAAAACACCAAAACAACAAAACAACAAAACACCAAAACACCAAAACAACAAAACACCAAAACAACAAAACAACAAAACAACAAAACACCAAAACAACAAAACACCAAAACAACAAAACACCAAAACACCAAAACAACAAAACAACAAAACAACAAAACACCAAAACACCAAAACAACAAAACAACAAAACACCAAAACAACAAAACACCGCGCTTAGAACATGAACACGAAACGATACTAAAAACATGCAGTCGATACTCGACTCACGCAATGAGTGAGTTAAAGACGAACTCCACCCATTTTCAACATTCTAATATGTCATTAGTAAACCCTAGAGGTGCTGGGAGGACATGATGAAAACGTTTCCCCCATTCTGTGTTTCCTAGAAATGGAGGTCTGAAGAAAACCACATGGTGAAACATCTTGATGACATCATCAAGATGTATTTTCACCATGTTAATGGATTTCTTTAGACGCTTCTTTTTTCTGAGTGTGTGTGTGTGTGTGTGTGTGTGTGTGTGTGTGTGTGTGTGTGTGGTGTGTGGTGTGTTGTGTGTTGTGTGTTGTGTGTTAGGGGAAACCGGAGGGGTGCACATGTTGTGAACAACATGTTGTGAACAACATGTGCAAGAGGCCCAAGCAGAGGTGTAGTGTCAGGGGGGTGCAGGGGGACGGCGTCCCCTCACTTCTCACGTCTATTTTTGGGGCAAAAGTAGGCCTATGTTTTTTGTCTTGTCATTTACTTTTATGGATACTAATTAGGCATTGTAAACAATCTTTCTCAATATGCTATACTTGTTTTAATAGCGTGTCTGTGTGTGTTGTGCAGGTGCATGCAAATGCACACGCAAATGCAAGTGTGCATGCACGTGTCTTAAAGGGGAATTCCACTCATTTTCAATATTTTATTATGTCATTAATAGAGATGTTGTGTGGACTTGGTAAAAAAAAAGTTCCCCCGATTCTGTGTTTCCTAGAAATGGAGGTCTGAAAAAAAAATCATTAGCATGGTGAAATACATCTTGATGACATCATCAAGATGTGTTTCACCATGTTAATGAGTTTCCTTTTTTTCTGAGAGCGTACAAATGGAACCAAATGGACCCGCTAGGGTCCATTTGGTTCACATTTGTACGCTCAGAAAAAAACATGACAATGGGTGGAATTCCCCTTCAAGAGGCGTCCCCCCACTTCTAAAAGTCCCTCTATGACACTGGGCCCAAGCACTCACAGGAACAGCAGGTCAGAAGAACCATATTCTGCTTCCCGGAACAGTTTTTATCTTCTTATAGGTTTTCAACCTTTTTGATAACTGGCAAAATGTTCAAAATACCAATTATTCTACATTCAGGGGTGAAAAACTCAAATACAGAGTGGGCCAAAATTTAAAACTGAACAAAGCAACGGGCCAACGTTGAACAAGTTAACCTTTTAATTAATAGCGACCCAAACAGGTTTTGCATTGAATATTGAACAAGAAATGCTTATATAGCGTTATAGTAACACACACAATCGAGGTAAAATTCTGAGGTAAATATTAATATAAACTTTTTTACACAGGCTAATAATAAATTTAAAAATAAAATAATAAATGAATCAAACATTCAAGCCTTGAAGTAGCGAAAGTCCATGAATAAAACGTTAATTATTGCTCAGTTTGCTGCCCTGATTTGCTTTAACACTGAATATGGAACAAGCAACGCTTATAGAACTTAATAGCGCAAAATCAACTTTAAATGAAAATGTTAATAAAAAATGAATGCCTCTTTTCTATTTGCAGCCTTCTGGGGTAAATATATTACAGAGCAGACAGCAGTGTTGGGAATATTACTTTACCTTGTTAATATATAACGTATTAATTATTACCTTCATTTTAAAGCAATATATTATATTACATTATTACTGTCTGAGCAAGTGTAACATATTAATATTACTATTACATATTACTTAAAAGCGTAGGCCAGTGGCATACCTAACACAGGAGTTAAATGTATTCCTTGAATTTATGGAAGCCAGTAAATAATTTGATGTAAAAATATAGAAAATAAGTAATTATTTAACCTCTGCAGTTGTCAAGATAATTTCACAAGAACACTTGCAACGAGACAGATTGACAGAAAGTAATACTGAAAGTAATGCAGTAATGCAGAAAGAAAAGTATAATATATTAGATTGTTTTTGTTAGGTAATATATTTATATTACAAGTTACTGCATTTTTGTTAATATATTATGTAATATATTAAGTTACGTAGTGCACATGTCCCAACACTGGCAGACAGCAAAACAACAGCAGAGCATGATGGGAGTTGTAGTATTAGTGTTGTAGACTGGCTGTTGTCCCACAGTGCTAGTACAGAATCCCTTGAGAATCCAGTCCAGTAAGTCAGTATAAGTGTAGGGTTGCAGACTTGTCATGACAACCTGTTGATCTTGTTGTATTGGTGGTTTCTTAGTTGGAGGCTCTTGTTTCTAACTGTAGTTACAGAGATAGTTCTGCTGTCGCCCTGATTTACATTAGCTTAAAGGGGAACTCCACCCATTTTCAACATTCTAATGTCATTAATATACCTTAGAGATGTTGTGTGAACATGATAGAAAATTTCCCCCATTCTGCATTCCCAAGAAATGGAGGTCTGAAGAAAACCACTAACATGGTGAAACATCTTGATGACAACATCAAGATGTATTTTCACCATGTTAATGGATTTCTTTAGACGCTTCTTTTTTCTGAGAGCGTACAAATGGAACCAAATGAACCCGTTAGGGTTCAAGGTAGATTGAATCAAGGTAGATTGATGCCCAATGTGTTTTGGTGTGGAATTCTCCTTTAAGTCCAGCCATTGAAGCTCTGCTGAACATTAAGCAGAGTAGTAATTGTTGCTCCTTATTGTTTCCATGTGTGAGAGGAAAATAACATTCTTCCTGGAACATTCCCAGGAACTCTCAGGTCCTCCAATCACCATTTAGGGTTGTATTTTTCGCAGAGTCATGATGATGATGCAGCCAGCATGATCATAGGCGGATTATGAAATTAAGGGCCCCCTGGGCCACCACCAGCCAAAGGGCCCCCCTACACCGGAGGATTTTTCTGCCCGGCAAGGCGGCATGATGGTTTAGGACTTTTGGGGCTATTTTACTGACACAAAATTAGTAAACCCATTGTTAATAAGGACCGTATGCACCACTATTATCCACTGGTACCCCTTTTTAGGTGGCCCTGAGCTTGAGCCTCTTCGCGATCACTCAAGCTCATGGGCCCCCCTAGCTCAGGGGCCCCTGGGCCTGGGCCCAACGTGCCCATTGGATAATCCTTCCCTGAGCATGATAGAAACTGGAATATAAGGAAATACATTGTTGGAAAACAACAACCTAGTCCTAGAGCCATTCATCATGCACAGCACACCAGGGTTGTTTGTTTGAGAATATTTTGTCTTAGTCTTAGTCTTTTGAGTAACACATATTTAGTCTTTTAGTCCCATTTAGTCTTCTAAAATTCATTTTTTTAGTCTTAGTCTAGTCGACGAAATATCAACGTCGATTTAGTCTTAGTCTCAGTCTTAGTCTTTTTTTAGTCTTAGTCTTTTTTTAGTCTTAGTCTTTCAGTCTTAGTCTTAGTAGTTTAGTCTTACATACAAATGCAGTGTACGTTTGTATATGTTATACAGATTTGTAGTATTTAGTATGAAAGATGTCTCACAGATGTTTTATTTCTTTGTATAAAATCACTGCATTAGTAATAAGTCCCTTTCCTGAATATGTATGCAATCTATACTGTAGATATGTTCACATACTTAAAAAGAACGAGAAAAATAAGTTAAAATGTTTCCTATTTCCATTAGTCTTAGGTTATGTTTTAGTCTTCGTCTTAGTCTTAGTCTTTTGAAAACACACATCTTTTAGTCACAATTAGTCTTTTGAAATTAATTTTTGTTAGTCTAGTCTTAGTCGACTAAATATCAAAAACCTTAGTCGACTTAGTCTTTAGTCTTAGTCTTAATCGACAAAAACATCACTGCAGCACACTCCCAGGGGGGTCCCTGAAAACTTTAATCACGGGGCCCCCACTATGCAGCAAATTAAACACTTTGGGGCCCACCTGGCTTTGCACCCCTCTGAAACTGTCCACCCCCCCTCCCTATCGACACCTGTTCACCAGGGGCGGATCTATAGGCATGGGCATGGGGGGGCAATGCCCCCCTAAACGCCCAGACTGCCCCACCAAACATTATGGCATGCAAAACAACCCAAGATATTTCAAATTAAAGTGCTTCTATTTAAAATGATGTGAAACACTACTACTGCTACTAACTAACTACAGCTGTGTCACCACTAAACCAACAGCATTTCATCATTGAAAACAGAAAACTCTCTGAGTCAGACCTTTAGCTTTATGCATGCTGCGTGTCTGTTGCAACTTCAACAACATCTGATGTTATTATTGATGCTTTACTTGACTAATGAAAGTATTTTAACCGAAAATGCTATGGCCGCCCCCTGGCCATTTTCTCTTTACGAATGTGAACCAAATGGATTAGGGTTCCATTTGTACCCTCTCAGGAAAAAGGGGTCTGAAAGAAAAATCATTAACATGCATCTTGACGATGTCATCAGAAAAGTTGCACACTGGTTATGCTGTTTTACACTTACATAGTTGTATGCTTAAAGGAATAGAGGAAATAGTTATATATCTATATTTTTGCCCCACCCCCTCTACGCTGTTTCTACTTGATGCTGCAGTTGTTTCCCTGCAGACAGACACTTGCTTCGTCCTGCAGACGGTCCAAAACTTTGTTGTTGTTCAACAAATCATGAAAACAAAACATCAGTCGGGCTCAGAAAAGGGCGGTGCTAATTTGAGGTGGTGGGGAGGGTGCGGGGTGAGGCAGCATTTTAGCCAATCACAGCACAGCACTCTCCATCAGATCCATAATGAGCCAATAGAGTGGAGGTGGGTGGAGTTAGATTGATAATGAGCCAATAGAGTGGAGGTGGGTGGAGTTAGATTGATAATGAGCCAATAGAGTGGAGGTGGGGTGGAGTTAGATTCATAATGAGCCAATAGAGTGGAGGTGAGGTGGAGTTAGATTCATAATGAGCCAATAGAGTGGAGGTGGGTGGAGTTAGATTCATAATGAGCCAATAGAGTGGAGGGGAGGTGGAGTTAAATTCATAATGAGCCAATAGAGTGGAGGTGGGTGGAGTTAGATTCTGTTTACAAACACTGTGTTTGGACACACTGAAGTTACCTCTGTTATCTTTAATGCAGTTGGTCGGGGGACCACCAGTGGTCCTTGAGAGGGTTCCAGGTGGTCCCCAGGCTAAATGGTTAACCAGATATAACTCTTTGAGAGTGTAAAATGAAACCAAACGGACCCTTGTGGGTCTGTTTGGTTTCATGTTTACACTCTCAAGAGTTAAAATATTCACCATGTGAATCATCCCAAGTCTACACAACTAGAGAATGTAGAAGATTAATGGTCATTTTGATCTGTATGTTTGCCTGATTTTCCCCAAATCCAGCCTGGTATTGTGGACAAAAGCAAAATAAATCTTTTGTTTTGGTTCTGTGGGGCTAAAATGTCATCAAATGGTAGTACGTGGATCAAATGCTGAATAAATAGTGGGCCCTGGGATCAAAAAGGTTGAAAACCACCGCTTTAATGCAATGGAATTACATTAAAGGAGAATTCCGGCCCAAAAGTTTTTTTTGATCTTTATTTGCAGTTACTTTTTTTGAAAAAAGTGGTCCAGGTGTTATTTTGTGAAAATACTCCTTTATGGCTGTTTCCCCTACCCCAAAATAAGCTTATAATGGGGCCAATGGGCGTTGTGCAAGTTCACCTATATACATCGCTCCAAAATGCAATTTTTTGCTATATATTGTGTCTCCACCATGTCAGTAGTGTGTTAACACTCACACTTTCACTTTCACTTTTGTTTCAGCAGTGTATGGAAGTGTTTTAGCCCAATAATTATATATATTAAGTAAATAAAAACATGTAGCAATATGTAGAATAAATAAATAAAATGACAAAAAATAAACCAAAGAAAAGTGTGAGAAAAATATATATCACACATTTATGAGTAAAGAAATGGGATATAAGTCATTTTTAGTTACTGTTATATTTAATTACGCTTACATTAATTCCCAAATACATTTATTTCCCCTTTTATTTTTCTATTTATTTACACATATATTTCCTGCAATATTTCCTTGATGCTCTTTTACGTCTCCTGTATTTCTGTCCCACATATTTATTTATGCTTACACACTTTTACATTTCCTTCTCCTACATTTACATTCCCGCGTCTATTTATGTCTGCCTTTCCTTTCTCTTTATATTTTTGGCCGTATATATTCCTGCGTGTGAGTATGCTAATTTAGTGGGCTGTCTGGGGCGGGCCCAGTCAGTCTTGCTCATTAACATACTGGATATTTGCATGGGGCAGTGTTGCCAACTTGGCGCATTTGTCGCTATATTTAGAGCTTTTTCAGACCCCCCTAGCGCCAAAATTAGTGAAAAACTCCTGGCGGAAAATCTAGTGCTTTTTGGCTGGTGAGTTGGGGTGAAATTGATTGACAGGCACCAGAGCTAAAACCCTCATTTTTCACCATTTTTCCTCCAATGACAGTGTTTTCAACCAGTGGTCCCCTGGCTAATAATGAACATCTGGTTCACCAGATGTAACTCTTTGAGAGTGTAAAAGTGTAAAAATGAAACCAAATGGACCCTTGCAGGTCCATTTGGTTTCATTTTTAAAATATTCATCATGTGTGTTAGCCCAAGTCTACACAACTAGAGAATGTAGGAGATTAATGGTCATTTACTCATTTTGATCTGTGTGGCAAGCATCTAGTGCAGAGGTTTTCAACAAGTGGTCCGGGGACCACCAGTGGTCCTTGAGAGGGTTCCAGGCTGCCCCCAGCTAAGTTGTTTAACCAAATGTAACTCTCAAGAGTTAAAATATCCATCATGCAAATTAGTCCAAATCTACACAACTAGAATTAAGATTAACGGTCATGGACAGAAGCAAAAGAAATCTTTAGTTTTGTGGGCTGTGGGTCTAAAATATCCTCAATTGGTGGTCCGTGGCTCAAATTCTGAATAAATAGTGGTCCCTGGTATGAAAATGGTTGAACCCCCACTGCTCTAGCGCATTCTAGTGCATTTTGGAAGTGCCACTATCACTATGGTTGTGGTCCGTCAAAATCTCTAGTGTTGTTGAAGGCATCGTTCTCGTCAGGAGCGTCCATTTTTCCAGCAATTAAATACTACGGACAGCAACTACATATTTCTGAAAAGTAGGTTTTAACCTGCAAGCTCTACTTCCGGTCTTTTCCTCGAATCGGCATTTCCTGATGCCAGTGTTGCCAACTGCCCAAATCCAAAATGCACTAGTGGCACTTCCAAAATGCACTAGAATGCGCTAGAGCAGTGGGGGTTCAACCATTTTCATACCAGGGACCACTATTTATTGATTTCCATGTTTCCCCAATTCTCTTCTCTTCTCTTCTCTTCTCTTCTCTTCTCTTCTCTTCTCTTCTCTTCTCTTCTCTTCTCTTCTCTTCTCTTCTCTTCTCTTCTCTTCTCTTCTCTTCTCTTCTCTTCTCTTCTCTTCTCTTCTCTTCTCTTCCTCTCAGCAGACAGAATCATTCCCTCCCTACAGAGGACATTGGTCTCAGCATGTCCGACAAGAAGCCAAAGATCCATGTGTTCATGGGGGCTCCTCTCCTCCCCACCGGCCCAGCCGTGGTGGGTGATGTTGGGGAGCAGGCGGAGGAGGTTCCCTCTGGTCGATGGAGGACCATGGATCTGTGTTGGCACCAAGGTAAACTCAGACCCAGGACGGCACAGATCTCCGAGGAGAAAGGTTATTATTACTGCTGGCATTTGTTTTTTATTTTTGTTTGACTTTTTTTTTTGTTTTAGCCCAGGGCCCAGGGCTTTTGTAAAAGCTTCTTTTATTTCCATTTTTATATGTTTTGTTTGATTTCCATGTTTCCCCAATTCTAGTTTTCAAGCTTTTCATTTGCAGTACATACAGTATGCATACTATAACTAAAGAAATGTCTGTCTGAAACCGCCGTAACTCATCACTGGCTGCACCAATCGCTATGATTTTTCACACAGTCATTGACCATGACATTAGGAAGAGACTGACAGAGCCCGTTTTTCAAATTAACAAATTGTTGATTAATAATGCATTTATTGGTGCATTAAATTTCCCCATTCGCTTAACATTGGCAATTCCCTTTTCGGCCACAGGGGGACAATGCAAACATCAAAACACACTGATGCACGCACACGTGCGCACATACACACGCGCGCACACACACGACCACCACACACACATTTTGACTGGCCATTGCAGTGTCTGTGCATTAAAGCAATCCTTCATCAAAATACTTGCATCTTTGGTGATTACCCACACAGCACATCATTTGGTGTTCATATATTCACAACGGATAAGGTCCTAGACTAGTACAGTATAAACAACTGTAACCTTGATGTACAATAATGGGTTCCAGACACATCGGCCGACAGCGCCTCCAGGCTTGAAGCTCCCGGCACTGGTGGCCAAGTTTGGTACTGCAGGCGGGTGGAATTCATGTACGAACGCCCCGAGAGCACGCACGCTGGTTTACTTTGTGCACGCGGACAGGGCAGTTTGTATTTAAGTTGTTTTCGGGATGAACCAGCGGTCCTCACGTCATATACTACCTCTCAAAACATAACGGATGTATTATATGACAGATAATAAGATGAACCAGCGGTCCTCACGTCATATACTACCTCTCAAAACATAACGGATGTATTATATGACAGATAATAAGATGAACCAGCGGTCCTCACGTCATATACTACCTCTCAAAACATAACGGATGTATTATATGACAGATAATAAGATGAACCAGCGGTCCTCACGTCATATACTACCTCTCAAAACATAACGGATGTATTATATGACAGATAATAAGATGAACCAGCGGTCCTCACGTCATATACTACCTCTCAAAACATAACGGATGTATTATATGACAGATAATAAGATGAACCAGCGGTTCTCACGTCATATACTACCTCTCAAAACATAACGGATGTATTACTATCTAAGGCTGTCCGAGTTAACTAGTTAATCGCGAGTTAACTCAGCCATGAGTTAACTCGATTAATTTTTTTAGTGCGAGATTAACTCAAAGTAAAACCAAAAGCCAAGTGGGTCCATTTGGTTCAATTTCGCCAAATGCAGGTGAATAATTTTTAAATATCTGCATCAGTTAAGTTACTTTAAAATAAGACTACACAATTACAGAATGTAGAGAACTTTCTACAAAATGTGCATGTTCGTTCCTAATGATATCGTTGACAAATTCTTTAATTTAGGTCTGGAAGTCTAAATAAATGTCATCAAATGGTGGTCTGTGGCTCAAATGCAGAATAAATAATTGACCATGATATGAATATTCTTGAAAAACACTCATTTAAGGTATATTTAGAACTCATGAAAATATGCGATTAAATTGCGATTAATCAAAGATTAACTATGGGCAATCATGCGATTAATCGCGATTAAAATTTTTAATCGATTGACAGCTCTAATTATATGACAGATAATAAGATGAACCAGCGGTCCTCACGTCATATACTACCTCTCAAAACATAACGGATGTATTATATGACAGATAATAAGATGAACCAGCGGTCCTCACGTCATATACTACCTCTCAAAACATAACGGATGTATTATATGACAGATAATAAGATGAACCAGTGGTCCTTACGTCATATACTACCTCTCAAAACATAACGGATGTATTATATGACAGATAATAAGCTCACCACAAATCCAAAAGCTTGTTTTTTGATGCTGTTTTTTTTTTTTTCCTTTGCTCGTTCTCGACGGCGCTCGTTCATGAATCCCTTCTCTTCCCATGATCCCTTGCTTCGGTGCGTTCATGGAGGAAATACTTCCGCATTTGAGCACCAAATTTTGATGCTCAAATGCGGAAATAGGCGCACTTCCGGCGGTCTTCCGGGTGCTTCAAAGTGCCAATGAGCAACTTGTATTGAAATGAACGGCAAGGGGGCGGGGCTATCGCTCCAGTCCGCTCTCTATATTTTATTACTCTATGGTTCCAGATAAGGAAGAGCAGTATCAACCCAGCAGCAGCGCGACCAATCAGCAACCAGCAGGGAGTTCACTAATAGGTCATGAGGAGCAGCAGTGTACCAGGGACGCTACAGTGCATGTGTTCGTAGGAGCTCCTCCCCCTCCTCCCCCTCCTCCTCCTGGTGCCTGGGGGTGCCAGGCGGGGGGGCAGGGTGAGGAGGGCCCCCCCACTGCCCCGGAGGGGGGGCGTGGTGAGGAGGGTCCCCCCGCTGCCCCGTGGAGGACCATGAAGCTCTGCTGGAACGACGGTAAACTCAAACCGAGGATGATGATGACGGCACGGAGCTCCGAGGCAGACACAGCGGGTCAGCAAGGTTGTTATTTACAATTATTTTAACTCTTTCTTTGAATTTATTCTTAAAGATGGGATGCCATGATTTTTTCTAGCCTAAAACATGATCATCAGGTATTATTGTTGTATGAGGAGGAAGATTTTATTCTAAAAAGTGTATTTGTTAATACAGACAAATATGCCTTAAAACACTATACTTGCCTTCTATAACTAATCACACTAATCACTATAGCTAGATCACATGTGACATCATCATCCTGCGCCAGGAGCAGTTCCTGTTGAGTGAAATATTCTTTATTTATGAAAGAAATAAGATGCCATTGGTGTTTTAAGTGATGTTTATCTTATTAGTCAGGGATCCTTTTAAAATGTATTTTTTTATATGCGGAAACCCCGGGGCACAATTTAAAAAAAAGTTTAGAAATAGTAGTGTAATAAACTAGAAATCACCCAGTTAGGTGTATTTTTCTTTTCTTAAAAGGATCCCTGGCAAATTAGACAAATAAGGCGTAAACATTACACCCTGTTCTATATACTGTAACTAAAAGAAACAACTCACAACACCTTCGCTACCTTTTTCCTTCATAAATAGATAATATGTCACTCAATAAAGGCTGCTCCTGTCTCAGGTTGATGATGTCATATGTAATGTTGGTCCAGCTCTATGGAATATACAACATAAAATGTACATGCTAACAACAAACAACAACACAACTCTTTGTATCAAACCAATGTTTTAGCATGCTGTGCATTCCACATATTCCATAGGGCTGGACTCACTCACTCATAGACATATGACATCATCAACATGCGACAGGAGTTGTTGTCGTTTTATTTCCAATTTCAGTTGAGCATGATCTTGACCATAGATATATATAAGAAAGCTAGATGGCTTGAGGCGGAGCCTCTGGCGGCCATCTTGTGAGAGGTACTCAATACACTATGCTCTATGGCAGCCCAAACAAAAACAGCTGTAACTCGCTCAAGACTTGACAGATTTACAAACGGGTTGCCTTATTGTGAACGTTATCAACGTGGCTATGATTTTTGCAAAATTTATTTATTTATTTATTTCTGAAAAATATATAAGGGCTCTATGTATGCGGGCGTCTCTGACGTTTACAACAAACCAATCCGTTTGAAAATCGGTTGAAAAATAAGCGAGTTATCGTCATTTAAAAAGTATATGTTCATAGACACAATGTTATGCTATCCTCTCACAAGATGGCCACTGTGAACGACGTCACTCCCCATTGGCCAGCAGCGCAGGCGAGACATCTAGCTTTCTTATATCTATGATCTTGACATCCAATCCCTTTTCCAGATAAGGAGAACCAGCATCCAACCAGCAGCACCAGGAGCACCACCACCAACGAGCAGCGACCTGCTGGGAGTTGGTCAACGGGTCAGAACAACCATCGTTTAGCGACAACCCAGGAAGCAGCCGTCACGCACGCCAAGGTAACACCCTGGAACAGCCTTCTCTATTCCATTAGAACAGTGGATTTCAACCTTTTTGACACCAGGCACCACCATTTATTCAGCATTTGAGCCACAGACCACCATTTGATGACATTTTACCCCTACAGACCCCAAAACTAAAGATTTATTTTGCTTTTGTCCCACAATTCCAGGCTGGATTTGACCATTTGACCACAAAATGACCATTAATATAGTTGTATGGACTTGAGGCTAATTCAGATGGTGGATATTTGAACCAAATGGACCCTTGCGGGTCCATTTGGTTTCATTTTTACGCTCTCAAGAGTTACATCTGATTAACCAACTTAGCTGGGGACCACCTGGAACCCTCTCAGGGACCACTGGTGGTCCCCGGACCACCTGTTGAAAGTCAAGGCCCAAAACCTTGTTATTCTCTCAGGCATTTGATTGATATTGATATTGATATTGATGATATTTTGCTTCACTGTTACGCCAATTTTCCTGTTATGCTTTTATTGTTTTGTCTTTTTTACTGTTTGCTTTCACTGTTTTTACTGTCTACCAGGGGCGGATCTAGGCATGGGCATGGGGGGGCAATGCCCCTCTAAATGCCCAGTCTGCCCCACCAATCATGATAGCATGCAAAACAACCCAAGATATTTCAAATTAAAGTGCTTCTATTTAAAATAATGTGAAACACTACTACTGCTACTAACTAACTACAGCTGTGTCACCACTAAACCAACAGCATTTCATCATTGAAAACAGAAAACTCTCTGAGTCAGACCTTTAGCTTTATGCATGCTGGGTGTCTGTTGCAACTTCAACAACAACTGATGTTATTATTGATGCTTTACTTGACTAATATAAGTCCTGTAACAGAAAATGGTATGGGTGTGGCCACGGGCGCATTTTCTCTTGCCCCTCCAACATGTTCTCTTGCCCCCCCAAATGTGATATGTTACATCCGCCCCTGCTGTCTACAGTTTGATGTGTGCATTTCTCTTGTGTTGAGATTTTCTGTACGGCACTTGGCTGTTTTTAAATGTGCTTTAGAAATAAATGTGATTTGATTTGATTTGAAGGTGACGGACCCATCGACCAATGAGCAGGGGGAGGAGGAGGAGCCATGCTCAGAGTCCATCCATGATTACCTGGACAGCTGCTTCCCTACGGGACGTCCCAGCGTTGCCACAACGATGGTTTCTCCCTCCCTGACGGTCCAGACTGACTTCCTCTGTTCCTGGACGCACAGCCAGGCTCTGATGCTGCGAGGCGTTAGGCGTGGTGGGAGCCAATCAGGACGCGGCAGCCCCCCTGGCGAGCTGCCCGCCACGTCACCGTCGTTGTTGTCCGCGCAAACATGTGAAAAACAACCGCCTCGGACGGAGGAGGTGCGTTCACCGTCGACGCCACCACCCCAACAACAACACGCCCCCGCGGTTACCACACCTCCTCCTCCACGCCAAACCCCACCCCACTCCCCACCGACCACGCCCCAGAAATACTCCACCTGCTCCTCCACCTCCCCTGAGCTCTACAGTGAGGACACCTCCACCCCCATGCCTCCGTCTTTTAAAACTCCGCCCAGACGCTCCGGCTACGCCACGCCACCTACAGCGTCCGTCTCCTCCAGTACCCCTGAACTCTACAGCTGAGGAGACCCCCACCCCCACCCCCACCCTCACCCCCACCCCCATGCCTCCGGCCAAACACTCCACTAACGCCACGCCACCTACAGTGTCCGTCTCCTCCAGTACCCCAGAGCTCTACAGGTGATGGAAGGACATAGCCATTGTCTTATATTTCATAACGATTATATTTTTTGGCTTTAATTTATTTTCCAGCTGTGTGTTGCAACCAGACTCAAAATTGTCATTGACATTAAATGAATGTTGTATTCTGGTCGTTGCAGCCCAGAAGAGGCCTCCAGTCCGTCTCCCAGGAGGAGGAGGCAGGCTGGTAGCCACCAGCCAGGCTCCATGGAGCTCTTCTCCCAGCCAGTCTCCCAGGAGGAGGAGGCAGGCTGGTAGCCACCAGCCAGGCTCCATGGACCTCTTCTCCCAGCCCATGACAGCACCCAGCCCCCTGGAGGTGGAGGCACAGCAAGGAGGTGTGGTCCTGGAGGTCACTCCAGACGGCCTGCTCTGCTCCCAGCTGGCCGAGGGGAGAGGAGGAGGGAGAGGAGGAGGAGGAGGAGGAGGAGGAGGAGGAGGAGGAGGAGGAGGAGGAGGAGGAGGAGGGGGGGGGGAGGAGGAGGAGGAGGAGGAGGAGGAGGAGGAGGAGAAGGAGGAGAAGGAGGAGGAGGAGGAGGGAGGGGAGGAGGAGGAGGAGGAGGGGGAGGAGGGGGAGGAGGAGGAGGAGGAGGAGGAAGTGACTCCAGGGTGTACAGGTTGACTCCTCCATCATCTCCTCGTCCTCAGAAGTGTCTCTCTAAGTCCCGCTCTTCTCCTCCGTCCGAATCTCCCGATCGCAAGAGAGCTCGAACCTCGGCACCTAAAGTCACTGCGACTGAAACTCGCCCAGAAGCGCCTGTGGTGCCGGTTGTTGCCAGGTATGATCTAGGATTGGGCGGTAGTTCGGTTTTTAGCATTTGAACTCCGTTCACTCTATGCTCCGATCCCAAGCTGGAATTAGTTATACCTCGCCGTCAGTGTTTGTCAATATTACTTAGGAAAGTAACTTCTTTACTTTACTTGTTAGCCCTTAGACAAAGTAATGTCATTACTTGACTTAATACTGGAATCGAAGAGTAATATATTACATATTACGTTATTACTTTCCCAAGTTCTCAACTCCCACCTTTGAAAAAATAATAAATTTCGAGATTTGATACGTTTTGGCCTTCAAAACTCATGGTCAGTACTATTGATTGATTGATTGATTCATCTGTATGTTCTGTCTAGGTGTGCCACTCCGTCCCGTGCAGCAGTAGCATCGTTGCAGACTGGCATCAAACCAGCGGCTCCTACAACAACACCGCTGGCGCGCTGCGTTTCCCCAGGGGTGCAGAGCGGCATCAAACCAGCGGCTCCTACAACAACACCACTGGCGCGCTGCGTTTCCCCAGGGGTGCAGAGCGGCATCAAACCAGCGGCTCCTACAACAACACCGCTGGCGCGCTGCGTTGCCCCAGGGGTCAGATACTCTGTTCTGGTGGTGGTGGTCCACCCATGTCACCTGAAGGAGGTCCAGGTGGGTCCAGGGTCTACAGAACATTAGCTCCGAAAGAACGTACTGAAAGATAGGGGTGGGCAAAAAAAACGATATCTATTGATTCGCCAGGTTCAAGATCGATTTTTTTTTATATTTATGTACTGTAGGCCTCATGGCCTCTGTCATGCCAGAAAGAATTGTTTTAAAGGGGGATTACACCCATTTTCAACATTTTACTGTACTTTACATGTTGTGTGGACTTGATAGGTCTGAAATAAAATCAGACCTGATTTATTTCAGACCTTATAGGAGGTCTGAATATAATCATTATATAGGTCTGAAATAGGTCTGAAATAAATCATTAACATGGTGAAACACAACTTGATGACAACTTCATGACGTCAAGTTGTGTTTGTGTTTGTCCATTTGGTTCCATTTCTACGCTCTCAGAAAAAATCTTGAAAATGGGTGTAATCCCCCTTTAAAATGTTCTAGTATAATAAAAGCAACAGTCGGTTTGTGTGGAAAAAATGTGAATTGCAGCACAATTAGGAATCGCAATATAAATCGATTCAGAACCCTAAATATCAATATTGTATATTGTATCGCTAGATGTAACTCTTTGAGAGCGTAAACATTGCGGGTCCATTTGGTTTCATGTTTACACTCTCAAGAGTTAAAATATTCACCATCTGAATTAGACCCAAGTCTAGACAGCTAGAGAATGTAGAAGATTAATGGTCATTTAGATCTGTATGTCTGCCTGTTCTGTTTCTAACATCCAGCCTGGTTGGAATTGTGGAAAAAAAACAAAAGTAATCTTTAGTTTTGGGGGTCTGTGGGGCTAAAATGTCATCAAATGGTGGTCCTCCGTGGCTCAAATTCTGAATAAATAGTGATAGCCCTGATTTGAAAAATGTTGAAAATCACTGGATTGATTGATTGCTTGTTGTCATTGTTTTCAGGTGAGGCGTGGGGTGAGAGCAGGGACCAGCATCCCTCTGGGGTGAGAGCAGGGGGGTGAGAGCAGGGACCAGCATCCCTCTGGGGTGAGAGCAGGGGGGTGAGAGCAGGGGGGTGAGAGCAGGGACCAGCATCCCTCTGGCCTCCATCATAGTGACAGACCAGTCTGATTGTTGTCTTGTCATTGGTTTCAGGTGAGGCGTGGGGTGAGAGCAGGGACCAGCATCCCTCTGGCCTCCATCATAGTGACAGACCAGTCTGATTGCTTGTTGTCATTGGTTTCAGGTGAGGCGTGGGGTGAGAGCAGGGACCAGCATCCCTCTGGCCTCCATCATAGTGACAGACCAGTCTGATTGCTCCTTGTCTTGTCATTGGTTGCAGGTGAGGCGGGGGGTGAGAGCAGGGACCAGCATCCCTCTGGGGTGAGAGCAGGGACCAGCATCCCTCTGGCCTCCATCATAGTGACAGACCATTCTGATTGCTCCTTGTCTTGTCATTGGTTTCAGGTGAGGCGTGGGGTGAGAGCAGGGACCAGCATCCCTCTGGCCTCCATGGTAGTGACAGACCAGTCTGAGGTGGAGGTGAAGGTGGTTCTGTGGCGCCAGGCTGCGTTCTGGGCTCTGACCGTCACACCTGGAGACGCACTGCTGCTCACAGGTAGGGGCTGGGGGTAAAGGGGAACTCCACCCATTTTCAACATTTTGATATATGATTGATGTACCTTCAAGGTGTTGGGTGGACATGATAAAAAAGTTCCCCCATTCTGTGTTCCCAAGAAATGGAGGTCTGAAGAAAACCACTAACATGGTGAAACATCTTGATGACATCATCAAGATGTATTTTCACCATGTTAATGGATTTCTTTAGACGCTTCTTTTTTTTCTTTTTCTTCTGAAATGAACCCTAACGGGTTCATTTGGTTGCATTTGTACGCTCTCAGAAAAAATGTTGAAATGGATGGAATTCCCCTTTAATGAGCAAATTATTTGCAGGATTTAATCGTAATGCCCATTTTAAAAAAAAACCTGATCTGCGCTGCTTTTACGTTGGCATATGACGTGTGTGCGTGTGTGCGTGTGTGTGTGTGTGTGTGTGTGTGTGTGTGTGCGTGTGTGCGTGCGTGTGTGCGTGCGTGCGTGCGTGCGTGCGTGTGTGTGTGTTCAGGTGTGGAGGTGAACAGGGACAAATGGAGAGGAGAGACCGTCCTACAGACGACCTTCACCAGTAAACTGTTGAACCTGGGACAGATCACTGTGACCTCATCACCTACAGGTAGACAGACAGGCAGACAGACAGACAGACAGACAGACAGACAGACAGACAGACAGACAGACAGACAGACAGACAGACAGACAGACAGACAGACAGACAGATCACTGTGACCTCATCACCTACAGGTAGACAGACAGACAGACAGACAGACAGACAGACAGACAGACAGACAGACAGACAGACAGACAGACAGACAGATCACTGTGACCTCATCACCTACAGGTAGACAGACAGACAGACAGACAGACAGACAGACAGACAGACAGACAGACAGACAGACAGACAGACAGACAGACAGACAGACAGACAGATCACTGTGACCTCATCACCTACAGGTAGACAGACAGACAGACAGACAGACAGACAGACAGACAGACAGACAGACAGATCACTGTCACCTCATCACCTACAGACAGACAGACAGACAGACAGACAGACAGACAGACAGACAGACAGACAGATCACTGTGACCTCATCACCTACAGACAGACAGACAGACAGACAGACAGACAGACAGACAGACAGACAGACAGACAGACAGATCACTGTGACCTCATCACCTACAGACAGACAGACAGACAGACAGACAGACAGACAGACAGACAGACAGACAGACAGACAGACAGATCACTGTCACCTCATCACCTACAGGTAGACAGACAGACAGACAGACAGACAGACAGACAGACAGACAGACAGACAGACAGACAGACAGACAGACAGACAGACAGATCACTGTCACCTCATCACCTACAGACAGACAGACAGACAGACAGACAGACAGACAGACAGACAGACAGACAGACAGACAGACAGACAGACAGACAGACAGATCACTGTCACCTCATCACCTACAGGTAGACAGACAGACAGACAGACAGACAGACAGACAGACAGACAGACAGACAGACAGACAGACAGACAGACAGACAGATCACTGTCACCTCATCACCTACAGGTAGACAGACAGACAGACAGACAGACAGACAGACAGACAGACAGACAGACAGACAGACAGACAGACAGACAGACAGACAGACAGACAGATCACTGTCACCTCATCACAGACAGACAGACAGACAGACAGACAGACAGACAGACAGACAGACAGACAGACAGACAGACAGACAGACAGACAGATCACTGTGACCTCATCACCTACAGACAGACAGACAGACAGACAGACAGACAGACAGACAGATCACTGTCACCTCATCACCTACAGGTAGACAGACAGACAGACAGACAGACAGACAGACAGACAGACAGACAGACAGACAGACAGACAGATCACTGTCACCTCATCACCTACAGGTAGACAGACAGACAGACAGACAGACAGACAGACAGACAGACAGACAGACAGACAGACAGATCACTGTCACCTCATCACCTACAGGTAGACAGACAGACAGACAGACAGACAGACAGACAGACAGACAGACAGACAGACAGACAGATCACTGTCACCTCATCACCTACAGACAGACAGACAGACAGACAGACAGACAGACAGACAGACAGACAGACAGACAGACAGACAGATCACTGTTACCTCATCACCTACAGGTAGACAGACAGACAGACAGACAGACAGACAGACAGACAGACAGATCACTGTCACCTCATCACCTACAGGTAGACAGACAGACAGACAGACAGACAGACAGACAGACAGACAGACAGACAGACAGACAGACAGACAGATCACTGTCACCTCATCACCTACAGGTAGACAGACAGACAGACAGACAGACAGACAGACAGACAGACAGACAGACAGACAGACAGACAGACAGACAGACAGACAGACAGATCACTGTCACCTCATCACCTACAGGTAGACAGACAGACAGACAGACAGACAGACAGACAGACAGACAGACAGACAGACAGATCACTGTGACCTCATCACCTACAGACAGACAGACAGACAGACAGACAGACAGATCACTGTCACCTCATCACCAGCAGGCAGACAGACAGACAGACAGACAGACAGACAGACAGACAGACAGACAGACAGACAGACAGACAGACAGACAGACAGACAGACAGATCACTGTCACCTCATCACCTACAGGTAGACAGACAGACAGACAGACAGACAGACAGACAGACAGACAGACAGACAGACAGACAGACAGACAGACAGACAGACAGACAGATCACTGTGACCTCATCACCTACAGGTAGACAGACAGACAGACAGACAGACAGACAGACAGACAGACAGACAGACAGACAGACAGACAGACAGGCAGACAGACAGACAGACAGACAGACAGACAGACAGACAGACAGATCACTGTCACCTCATCACCGACAGACAGACAGACAGACAGACAGACAGACAGACAGACAGACAGACAGACAGACAGACAGACAGACAGACAGACAGATCACTGTCACCTCATCACCTACAGGTAGACAGACAGACAGACAGACAGACAGACAGACAGACAGACAGACAGACAGACAGACAGACAGACAGACAGACAGACAGACAGACAGACAGACAGACAGATCACTGTCACCTCAACACCACCAGGTGAGACAGACAGACAGACAGACAGACAGACAGACAGACAGACAGACAGACAGACAGACAGACAGACAGACAGACAGACAGACAGACAGACAGATTACTCTTTTGGGTGCACTGCAAAAAACTCTGAACTAAGCAAGTCTTGTAATCTTAAATCTAGATTTTAGGTAGGATTGCTCCTGTTTTAAGGATTATTTTGATTACTCTTGTTTTAAGAATTATTTTGCTTGTTTCTAGTGTAATAGTACTAGAAACAAAATAATCTGTCTATGGGGTAAGTGAATTGTACTGGTAAGAATTATTGTAATAAGAAATATGTTCTAAAAACAAGGTTGATAATCTTATGCAACTTGCTCTTGGTTAGTACAGTATATCCTTATTAAAACAGGAGCCTTTGGTTTAAAAGTGTATTTCTTTAAAACTCGTATGAACTTACAAGGAAGTATTACATTGTTTTCATTAGCATATCCATTTCAAAAACAATGACAGTCCCCCCAGCACTTGGACCCTTATAGATCTGTAACTCTTGAGAGCGTTAAAATGAAACCAAATGGACCCTTACGGGTCCATTTGGTTTCATTTTATGCTCTCAAGAGTTACATTATATTTAAACATCTGAATTACATACTTTTCAAGAGTCTACACATGGAGAATAATTGTTATTTTGACCAGCATTATATTAGAGTCTACACATGGAGAATAATTGTTATTTTGACCAGCATTATATTAGAGTCTACACATGGAGAATAATTGTTATTTTGACCAGCATTTTGCCAGTTCTCTTTCCCAATTGTGGACAAAAACATGAAAGTTCTTAGTTTTGGCTGCAAGAGACTAACTCACAGACTGTCAACTCAAACCCCTAATACTGTATCAAACGTCAGTAATAGCATACAGTATGCAGTACAGTAAAACCTTTATAATAATAATAATAGCATACAGTATGCAGGACAGTAAAACCTTTATAATAATAATAATAGCATACAGTATGCAGTACAGTAAAACCTTTCAATTCTGTAAACGGATTGGTTTGTTGTAAAGGTCACAGACGTCCGCATAATATGAGCCGTTATATGATGTTTTTTGTGGGGGGAAAAGCAAAAATCATAGCCACATTGATAACGTTCATAATAATGCAATCCGTTTGTAAATCCATCAAGTTTTGAGCGAGTTACAGCTGTTTTTGTTTGGGCTGCCATAGAGCATAGTGTATTGAGTACCTCTCACAAGATGGCCGCTGTGAACGACGTCAGAGGCTCCGCCTTAAGACAAAAAGGTCAACCAAAGAACTAGATTCCTATACAGGATCTCCTCAATCGTCCACAAAGACACTCTGAAGACCATAACTGGAGCCCTGGTACAAGGTTACTTTGACTATGCCTGCACCTCTTGGTACCACAGCACCTCAAAAACCTTAAAAACAAAGCTACAGACCTCCCAAAACAAACTTGTCAGACTGTTACTTGGCCTCACACCTCGAACCCACCTCACCCCTGCCCACTTCGACAGTTTGGGTTGGCTTAGGGTTGACGACAGAGTCCAACATCTCGCAATGGGTTTGGTCCACAAGATACGATACTCTACCAAAATACCTTTATACCTATCCAAATACTTCCTAAATGTCAATGAGGTTCCCTCCCACAACACCAGAGGGAGTGCCACTAACCATGTCCAACCCAGATTTGGCACAAACAAGGGTCTTAATTCCTTCCGCTCATATGCCACCAAAATGTGGAATGCCCTACCAACAGTCATAAAGGCATGTAAATCCCTTGACTCCTTCAAAACCGCTCTCAAAGGGCACCTACAGATGGCTGCAATTCGAAACTGGCCTCTGTAAAACAAAAATGTATATAAAATCCCCCCACCCACCCCGCCTCTCCTCTTTGTACATTTCTCTTTTCCCTTTTTACCTCCACTATGATTTTACCTCCATGATTTGCTGCTTCTGACTTCACTGAAGTAGTTGTTTTGTATGTATTTGAATGCCTTAATGAAATGAACAAGTTGGACACTATTGTAAACAAGTGTATGCTTAACTAGTGTGTCCAATCAGCTCTGTCAGATTTGATGCAGTTGTACTTGAATTGTACTGTAATTCTCCAAGCTGTTATCAGTTTTGTAGCAGTGTGTACTTGACTTGTACTGTAACTCTCATCTCTGTTAATAAAAATTTCATTCATTCATTCATTCATTCATTCATTCATCTAGCCTTCTATCTATGATGATAACTCTCTCTCTCCCTCTCTCCCTCCCTACAGCCCCACAGAACATGAACGATGCTACCCTGAGGTCTCTGTGTGTGTTTGTGCGTGAGCGTCGCCCCCTCCTGGCGGCCCTGCCCCCCCACCACGCCCCCCACCACCAGCGGGGCAGCAGCAGCAGCAGCAGCAGCAGCAGCAACCTGCCCTACGCCCGCCTGCGCTTCCTCAAAGCCAACACCCTGGTCCACGCTCTGCTCAGAGTCTGTCACACACACAACGTCACAGGTATACCACACAGTGTTGTAGTGGTGGGGGGACGCCTCTTAAAGGGGAATTCCACCCATTTTCTTTTTTCTTTTCTGAGAGTGTACAAATGTGAACCAAATGGACCCGCTAGGGTCCATTTGGTTCCATTTGTATTCTGTGTTTCCATTTCTAGGAAACACAGAATGGGGGGAACTTTTTACCATGTCCACACAACATCTCTAAGGTATATTAATGACATAGTAAAGTATTGAAAATGAGTGGAATTCCCCTTTAAGACACATGCATGCACACTTGCTTGCACATTTGCATGCCCCTGCACAACACACACAGACACGCTATTAAAACAAGTATAGCATATTGAGAAAGATTGTTTACAATGCCTAATTGTATCCATGAAAGTAAATGACAAGACCAAAATCATATATGCCTACTTTTGCCCCAAAAATATTTTAGATGTGAGAAGTGGAGGGACATCCCCCCCCCCCCCCCCCCCCCCCATCCCCCTGACACTACCATAGGCGGATTATGAAATGAAGGGCCCCTGGGCCGCCACCAGCCTTCACTGGAGGATTTTTCTGCCCGGCAAGGCGGCATGATGGTTTATGACTATTGAGGCTATTTTAATAACACAAAACTAGTAAACCCATTGTTAATGGACTGTGTGCACAACTATTATTCACTTTTACCCTTTTTTTGGGTGGGCTCTGAGCTTGAGGCTCTTAGCGATCACGCAGAAACTCAAGCTCATGGGCCCCCCTAGCTCAGGGGCCCCTGGGCCTGGGCCCCCCTAGCTCAGGGGCCCCTGGGCCTGGGCCCCCCTAGCTCAGGGGCCCCTGGGCCTGGGCCCAACGTGCCTGTTGGATAATCCTTCCCTGGACACTACACCCCTGTTTTAATCCAACTACTACATACATTGTGTGTGTGTGTGTGTGTGTGTGTGTGTGTGTGTGTGTGTGTGTGTGTGTGTGTGTGTGTGTGTGTGCGTGCGTGCGTGCGTGTGTGTGTGTGTGTGTGTGTGTGTGTGTTCTCCCAGCATGGCAGGGTACAGCAGAATGCTGGTGGCGTTCAGCAGGACTACAGAAAGCTGTTCTGACTGTAGAGCAGGCAGACGGCCAGCAGGGGGCAGTAGTGCTGTGGGGAGCAGCTCTAGACTGGCTGCCAGACATCAACAGGAACAGAGGTACCAGCAAACACACATCTTTCAATAGACCTGTGCAGTGACGTCACCACCCTGTTCCACTAGCGGATTCCTCATTCATTTTCCTCATAGACTATTTAGATATTTGATGTTCATTAGTTTGCCGGAACGTCCTTCCTATACAAACCCACTATAACTTAAAACTCCATTTTAACCATGACAGATTATTCGAAAACAACCAATCTTTTTTCTGGTGACTGATATTGTCCTCCTAATACGTGAGAGGGCCGTGGATTTGCATCTACAGTTTTCATTTATTTTTAAAATATTGTTTTGGAAAATTTAGCTGCCTCCATATTTGGGTAGGTCTACCCAAATGAATAAAACAATATTTTAAAAATAAATAAAAACTGTAAATGAAATTCCACAGCCCTCTCACGTATTAGGAGGACAATATCAGTCACCTAGAAAAAAGATGGGTTGTTTTCGAATAATCTGTCATGGTTAAAATGGAGTTTTAAGTAATAGTGGGTTTGTATAGGAAGGATGTCCGGCAAACTAATGAACATCAAATATCTAAATAGTGAATGTATACTAACTTATAAACTGTCTGGTGTGTTCACATGAGGCTGAGTAGACCATCACAGAAATGACCAAATGACCAAAAGGTTTTTTGAAAGTGGAGTACCCCTTTAAGAAGAAGTAGAAAACGTTTCGTTTCGTTTTTCATCTTACAAATGATTTGATTGTCCCAAAAGTTTGTGTGTGTCATCATCATGATTCGTCACGACCCGAGTTGGCTTTGTCCGCGGCGTAATCGTCTTGATATAAATTATTTTCGAAAAAAAATATAGCGGTGGGACGATTCACTTGTCTCACGATATAATATTGATATTTAGGGTTCTGAATCCATTCATATTGCAATGCTTAGTTATGCTGTGATTTGATTCCATATATTGATATATTGATATCGCATTTTTTCACACAAATGACAGTGCTTTTGTTATACTAGAACAGGGGTGGCCAACCCGTGGCTCGTGAGCCGCATGCGGCTCTTCAGCTGGTTACATGCGGCTCTTAAGGGGTTTCCACATGAAACCGTCAAACGCTTGGCCTGGCGCAGTCATGCATTTCATATACCAGTGATTTTCAACCTTTTTTTATTCCAGGGGCCCACCATTTATTCAGAATTTGATTTGAGCCACAAACGACCATTTGATAACATTTTAGCTCCACAGACCCCAAAGCTAAAGATTCTGTTTACTTTTGTCAACAATTCCAGGCTGGATTTCAGAGAAAACAAAACAGTCAAACATACAGATCAAAATGTTGTGTAGACTCAGGATAATTCACATGATGAATATTTTAACTCTTGAGAGTGTAAACATGAAACCAAATGGACCCGCAAGGGTCCATTTGGTTTCATGTTTACGCTCTCAAAGAGTTACATCTGGCTAACCAACAACTTTCCATCATTTAGCCTGTGGCTCTTTGCAGGAACACAGTGAAAAATGTGGCTCTTAGTCTGTGACCGGTCGGCCACCCCTGTACTAGAACAAGGAGGATTCCAATTATTTTCAAGATGATTTTTTCTGAGAGCGAATGGAACCAAATGGACCCTGACGGGTCCATTTGGTTCCATTTGTACACTCTCAGAAAAAAAAAAGTCCTAAAAGAAAAATCATTAACAAAGACAACACAAACACAAATTGATGATGTCATCAAGTAAAATACAGTACATTAAAATGTTGGAAATGGGCGGAATTCTGAACAATATGGACCTTGACAAGTTCAGTCAACTAGAACATCTTCAAGCAGTTTTGAACAATTTACAGTAAATAACAAAAAGTTCAGTCATACAGATCAATGCAGCCTGATAACATCAGTCTGTCTTTCTGACATGAACACATTAATGAATAGAACCTACATAAATATAAATATATAAAAAAAAAAAAACGATTTTGAACCTGGTGATTCGATATTGATATCATGGCATTAATAATTGCGATATATTGGCATATCGATTATATTTGCCCACCCCTAATTTTCAATAATAGCTGACATACTGTACAAGAGTCATTCCACAAAATAGGTACCATTTTTTCCCCTGAAATTTTGACTCAAAAGTTTTACTTTTTCTGAATACGCAACAGTATTAAGGACATCTTTAGGTGGAAGAAAAAGAAAATCCTACCCTGATGTGCGTTTATCTGAAAAGTCACTTTGCAAATCATCCTGGCCAGGAGCAAAAAGTCCAGAGATTGTTTTTAAACAAATGCTGAATAAATGGTGGTCCCTGGGCTGGTATCAAAAAGGCTAACAACCACTGCCATGGACCGTAGACACTGAGGTGTTGGACTGGACCTTCCTTCTCATCCTCATCCTCCTCCCCAGGGGCGGATCTAGGCCTGTGCTTGGGGGGGGGGGGGGGGGGGGGGGGGGGGGCAATGCCCCCCTTAAATACCCAGTCTGCCCCACCAAACACGATGCCATGCAAAACAACCCAAGATATTTCAAATTAAAGTGCTTCTATTTAAAATGATGTGAACCACTACTACTGCTACTAACTAACTACAGCTGTGTCACCACTAAACCTAAACATCCTCCCCTACTCCTCCCCTGTGGTTTCAGACGAGGTGTGGGACTTCCGTGTGCTCCTGGTGAGGCACGGTTCGACCTCTGACCTCCCAGAACTCCACTCCACGCCCTGGGGCTCCGTCCGCGCCCTGGCACCCAGCGACAGCCGCGCCCGGGACTTCTACAGAACCAGGAGTAGTACCAGCATAGAGCTGGACCTACACACCCTACTGTCACAGAAATACACTGGTCAGTGTGTGTGTGTGTGTGTGTGTGTGTGTGTGTGTGTGTGTGTGTGTGTGAGTGCAGTATTTCATAGAGCTTAAATTTACCTAGATTCACTCTCAGACATTTTTTCCAGAATTTTATTCATCTAGTACTGTGGATGGATATGAAATCTTTCTTCAATTATTTACTTTTTATTTATTTGTTTCTACAGCAGTTTTAACAAGCTCACATCGTGTTTCACATGAGCTTGTAGATGACCTCTTTTCAATTAGGCTTCAGTGGTTGATGTTTCAGAGTTTTAAAATAACTATAGTATTTGCCTTTTTTGCCTGTCTAAATGAAGTTATATTTTACTCCTCCTGAACACCATTCTGGGGATTCAGGGGCGGATCTAGGCATGGGGCAGGGGGCATGGGCATCATGATGGCATGCAAAACAACCCAAGATATTTCAAATTAAAGTGCTTCTATTTAAAATGAAACACTATTACTGCTACTAACTAACTACAGCTGTGTCACCACTAAACCAACAGCATTTCATCATTGAAAACAGAAAACTCTCTGAGTCAGACCTTTAGCTTTATGCATGCTGCGTGTCTGTTGCAACTTCAACAACAACTGATGTTATTATTGATGCTTTACTTGACTAACAAAAGTCCTGTAACTGAAAATGGTATGGGCGCGGCTTCATTGCCCGTGGCGCGAAGCGACACGGGCGATGAAGCCGCCCCCATACCATTTTCTCCTGCCCCCCCAAAATTGGGAAATGTTACATCCGCCCCAGGGGGGGATTCATAGGATCTATAATTCTTTAAAAAGTGTACTCCCTGGCTAACATACTGTACAGAACGCATATTGTCAACTTACCACTACTACTAAACACTATACTTGCATTCTATAACTAAAACATGCAGATAAAAACACCTTCAATACTTTATTTCTTTCATAAATAGAGAATCTTTCACTCAATAGGAGGTGCTCCTGTCGCAGGATGATGATGTCACATGAGCATGTTCATCCATATATTCCATAGAGCTAGATCACACATGGACATGTGACATCATCATCCTGCGACAGGAGCAGTTCCTGTTGAGTGAAATATTCTCTATTTATGAAAGAAATACTGTAAGATGCCGGTGGTGTTTTTATTTGTTTATTTTAGTTATATAGGGAAAGTATAATGTTTTAAGCGATGTTTATCCTATTAGCCAGGGATCCTTTTAACAACCTCGTCTCCTTTCCTTCCCAAGGCGACGTGGAGTTGAGAGTCCAGATGGTGGCGCTGCAGTTCCAGGGAAGTCCTTCCCAGAATGCCCCTCTGCAGCGTCCCCTGGACGGAGCCTCGTCTCCAGAGCAGGTGGTCGAGACGCTGAACGGAGACGTGACGTACGCAGGCTGTGGAGGCTGCACCGTGGAGCTGGAGACCGACGCCAACGGGATCTACTGCCCCTGTTACCCCTGTCTGCCCCACACCTCTGTCAGACGATACTTCAGGTAAACATACTGCCCCTGTTACCTGATCTACTGCCCCTGTTACCCCTGTCTGCCCCACACCTCTGTCAGACGATACTTTAGGTAAACATACTGCCCCTGTTACCCCTGTCTGTGATCTACTGCCCCTGTTACCCCTGTCTGCCCCACACCTCTGTGATCTACTGCCCCTGTTACCCCTGTCTGTGATCTACTGCCCCTGTTACCCCTGTCTGCCCCATACCTCTGTGATCTACTGCCCCTGTTACCCCTGTCTGCCCCATACCTCTGTGATCTACTGCCCCTGTTACCCCTGTCTGCCCCATACCTCTGTGATCTACTGCCCCTGTTACCCCTGTCTGCCCCATACCTCTGTGATCTACTGCCCCTGTTACCCCTGTCTGCCCCACACCTCTGTCAGACGATACTTCAGGTAAACATACTGCCCCTGTTACCCCTGTCTGTGATCTACTGCCCCTGTTACCCCTGTCTGCCCCACACCTCTGTGAGACGATACTTTAGGTAAACATACTGCCCCTGTTACCCCTGTCTGTGATCTACTGCCCCTGTTACCCCTGTCTGCCCCACACCTCTGTCAGACGATACTTCAGGTAAACATTAGATCTACTGCCCCTGTTACCCCTGTCTGTGATCTACTGCCCCTGTTACCCCTGTCTGTGATCTACTGCCCCTGTTACCCCTGTCTGTGATCTACTGCCCCTGTTACCCCTGTCTGTGATCTACTGCCCCTGTTACCCCTGTCTGCCACACACCTCTGTGATCTACTGCCCCTGTTACCCCTGTCTGCCCCATACCTCTGTCAGACGATACTTCAGGTAAACATTAGATCTACTGCCCCTGTTACCCCTGTCTGTGATCTACTGCCCCTGTTACCCCTGTCTGTGATCTACTGCCCCTGTTACCCCTGTCTGCCCCACACCTCTGTGAGACGATACTTCAGGTAAACTGATCTACTGCCCCTGTTACCTGATCTACTGCCCCTGTTACCCCTGTCTGCCCCATACCTCTGTGATCTACTGCCCCTGTTACCCCTGTCTGCCCCATACCTCTGTGAGACGATACTTCAGGTAATAATAATAATAATGGGTTGCATTATTATAGCACTTTTCTATGCATATGCATAGTGCATACAATGGTCCATTCATTCATACATTGGGAACAGTCGACACCAGCGTCCTAAACTTCACACACCAATGGTGGAAACCACTGGAGGCAAGGTGGGGTTCAGTGTCTTGCCCAAGGACACTTCGACATGTAGACAGGAGGAGCCGGGATTCAAACCGCCAACCATTGGATCATTGTCCGACCTGCTCTACCTCCTGAACCACAACCACCCTGAAACACGTTTACATCTTTTTGGATGCTTTTATTGCTCCTTTGCTTCTCTATAACAGTGCAGGTTTTCAACCTTTTTTTCCATACCAGGGTCCACTATTTAGTCAGAATTTGAGCCACGGACCACCATTTGATGACATTTTACTGTAGACCCTCCACAGACCCCCAAAACTAAAGGTTCATTTTGCTTTTGTCCACAATTCCAGGCTGGAAACAGTCAAACGTACAACTCATAAATAACTATTAATCTTCTACATTCTCTAGTTGCTCCGAGCCGGGAAGAAAAATGGTCCGGTGTAGGGGGGCCTTTGGCTGGCGGCCATCATTTCTTAATCCATCTATGCATACAGACAAAATAAATGGATAGAATTGATGTAGGCCTATACAGGAATGGGCACGATGCTCAATCCTGTGTAACTATCAACAGCAGCCAGCAAGGCTAGCGATGCTAGTATCCTATCAAAAAATTGGAGTATTATAGTAAGCTTGCTGAAGATTTAAGGCAATGGCTGGGGGACGTAACTCTGTTTGATTGGCAATTGGCATAGGTTTTTGGCAATAGCTGTCATTGTGTTGAGTCCTTATCCTTATGTTAGTGGATGTACGATGTGGCACAAAATGGATCTAGTCCTCACAATGCATGGATTTTTCTGCAGGATGGTTGACACCTCACATCACTGAAGGTCACTAACGGACGGTCAACCACGCATCATCACACAGACCAATCTTGAAGCGCCAAACATTCCTCTTACAAACATGAAAGTCAAATCCACACTGTATTCAGAGAGGAGGGGGACTGTACCACTGAGAGCTTCTGTTTCAGTCTAACGGCTTTTACAGAATACTTTTCAGCTTATTACTAATTTCTGTGCCAACATTTTAACGGAGTGTTTTCCCCTCTAGTCTACCATAGTCTTCAGACACTCAACAATGGAATCAGTTTTACAATATTCTTACCTTTAGAACTGTTATTACTACAGGAGAAAGTCAGAAAGCTAGGATGGAGCAGGGTTATAAATGTACCCTTAGTTTTAGTTTTTAATTCAATTAATTTTTAGTTCTTCTATTGACTACAGAGTTCCATAACTTGTTGTTATGGGACAATCATCCAATCTACTTAGCAACTCAATGACAAAAGGTCAACAATTAAAATATATAAAACACAAAGAAAGAATGGACCAAAGTTAGGTTTCCCAAACTATTATTGCTAAGTTTGTTTTTAAATGGCATATTTTCTAAGGAATGAGTTCTAATGACAAATGAATCGATGTAGGAAAAAAACTAAAACTACAACAAAACTAAAATCTAACTAAAACTAAAAGCATTTAAAAAAAAATAAAAAATAAATAAAAAAATACCCATTAGGGTATCAAACCTGCTATAAAACACTAACTAAAACTAACCAAATTATAAAATAAAACATAAAAACGAACTAAAACTATAGTAAAAAATGAACTATCCCAAACTGTTAAAACAAAGCGATGGAGACGATGTAGAAGAGACAGTAGGACACCGTGTAGGACAGAACAAAAGTATAAAGCTGTACAAACAGTAGGAAAGATAAGCAAGTGGCAGTGTATAGGAGGACAGACAGACAGACAGACAGACAGACAGACAGACAGGCAGGCAGACAGACAGACAGACAGACAGACAGACAGACAGACAGACAGACAGACAGACAGGCTGGCAGGCAGGCAGGCAGGCAGGCAGGCAGGCAGGCAGGCAGGCAGACAGACAGACAGACAGACAGACAGACAGACAGACCCTAGCCTGGTCTAGCCCTCAATGATTTTGGCCTTGGGAGGCGGGGGTGTCGTGGGATCCACACGGCGGAAGTGCTGCGCTCTGATTTGATCTCACTAACGTGTCGTCATCCCCGGCCCCTCCCCCTCCCGTCCACTGCTGTTCTACGTCACATCATTTAGAGCGACGCCCACCCCAGAAGGTTGACACCCCCCTCAAGGCCACTTTCCAACGTGCGTTAGTCCAGGCTTTCCGTTTTCTCGCAAGGCGGACAAAAATGAAAGCCTGGGTGTCGAGGCTAGACAGACCCTAACCCTGACAGTATAGTAGGAAAGATGACAGGGAGGCAGTGGAAGTTTAACCACGACATTACTGATATCCACCAACATTCAAGTGTGTGTGTGTGTGCGTGTGTGTGTGTGTGTGTGTGTGCGTGCGTGTGTGTGTGTGTAGGCCAGCAGTGTTAACAGTCAGGCAGGCAGACAGTGATCTGAGTGTTCAGGTTCCTGCTGTTCTGCTACAGAAGATTCTGCTCAACACTCCACCTGACAAACTGCACAAGACAGTCGGTAAGAACCGTCACTACTGCAGTCCTACATTTCCCAGCATCCCTTGAGCTATAAAGGAGATTCCATAACCAAAGATTGGGCATCAATCTACCTTGATCGCTGTGACATCATATATAGTGTACTTGATTTATGTCATAGATGCCCCCATAGATATATATATATAGAAGGCTGTTGATTTTCCAAGTTGGCATGGAATTTAAACAAGCCTGGCATCAATATTATAATGACTCTACTATAGAAATATCCTGCATATCAGCGCCCCCACCACCTCAGGACATTGTGGTACAGCTGCTAAAGTGTCCATAAAGAAATGACAAGGACTGGTTATATCAGTGGTGATTGAGGCTCAAAGCATTAGAAAAAAGCTTGAGGGACATATACAATATGATTTTAAGTATTAAAAACATTTTTAGGAATCCATGTTATATTCCCTTTAATATAAGGCTAATATAAGGGTTTTAGATACCATATCTACTCAAAGAACGCCTTTCTGTTTTTCTGTTGATTGGTCTCATGTAGCTCCAGGTTCAGAGGTCACACACATCCAGCTGGTGTCACAGCGTATCCTGTCCCTCCTGTCACCCACCAGGCGGAACCTCGTCCTCACGGTGCGCAGTCACTTCCTGTGCGACGAGAACAGCATCCCCCTGGCCCAGGACTTCCTGCTGCTGGACTTTAGTTCCCAGGAGAGAAGATGAGATGTTGTTGTCAGACAGTGGAATGGTAGGAAACTAGCCACAAGCTAATGTTCCAACGGAAAACAGTCAAGAACTCTTATGGAGATGAACAAGACTCAAGTTATGAGGACATTAGCAAAGTCACACTGACATCAGGGGTGCGTTCGGAAACCGTTGAGTTGTTTTGGGGCAGTGGGCGGAGACGTCACCAAGTGTATTCAGTGAGTCTTATTTATGAACGAGCAGTTAAAACCCAACAACACACCTTCTTCAAAAATGGTGAGAATCACTGCCAGGGTTAGGCAACCCTAACCCTACCCCTCTGCCGGGGACAAATGTTTCTTTTTTTCTTTTTTTACAGTTTTATACTACAAGCAAACATCCAATATATTTTGCCTTCTGTGGTTATGATGGGAATTTTTTGTAGGCCAACAATACCAATAAAGTTATAGTTTTATGATTCGTCACTGAGTTGACTTGAGCCGTGTGTGTGTGTGTGTGTGTGTGTGTGTGTGTGTGTGTGTGTGTGTGTGTGTGTGTGTGTGTGTGTGTGTGTGTGTGTGTGTGTGTGTGTCAATAATCATAATGTATTAAGAGCAGTCAGTCAAGGGTTCATTATAATACTATATGAGTGCCCTCAGTCATAATGCATTATAGGTAGGCTATTCAAGAGCATCCATAGAGTATTTGGACTTGAGTCATTACAGTATAATGCATTATATGTGACATTTCAATGCATTGTGGCTTGATGTAGTGCATCAAGAAGCATAATGTGGTTGAGTGGTTTTAACTTATTTACTGTATATCCATTCTAATACCTGCACTATCCACATATTTCACTAGATAGATAGATAGATAGATAGATAGATAGATAGATAGATAGATAGATAGATAGATAGATAGATAGATAGATAGATAGATAGATAGATAGATAGATAGATACCGATAGATACATAGTTAGATAGATAGATAGATAGATAGATAGATAGATAGATAGATAGATAGATAGATAGATAGATAGATAGATAGATAGATAGATAGATAGATAGATAGATAGATAGATAGTGCAGCAGACCAGTAAAGTGCAAACTGTACACCTAAGTTGAGGTGAAGGTGCTAAGCTAACCAGGTGTGATAAAGTGGCAGTAGTGTGAAGCTAACAGACAGCTAGACAGGACATATGTACAACTACTAGAAACTACAATATACTACAGCTAGAAACTACAACTATAAATCTAAATACTATATACAAGACTATATAAAGCTACAACTAAAAAAACAAAAACAACATACAGCCTACTATATGAGGTGAGGTATACATGTGGAAGAGGATAGGATAGCAGCAGTTCAATACAGTCTAGTAGTATATGTGTTTGTGCATGTGTGAGTGCATGCATGTGTGTGTGTGTGTGTGTGTGTGTGTGTGTGTGTGTGTGTGTGTGTGTGTGTGTGTGTGTGTGTGTGTGTGTGTGTGTGTGTGTGTGTGTGTGTGCGCGTGCGCATGTATGAGGTAGTGGGTAGTTGTTAGTCCAGCGTCTGTGTGCATGTGTATGCGTGCACGGTGGGAGGGGGAAGAGGCAGGGAGTTCAGTGTGTGTGTGCGTGTGCACAGTGGGAGGGGGGAGCGGCAGGGAGTTCAGCATCCTGACATCTTGGTGAACAAAGCTATCGTTCAGCCCAGGCGCGTCATCTTTGTGGGGGCTCAGGGGCCCGAGCCCCCATGAGAATGGAAGACTTAAGGGGCTCTGGGGCTCGGGTAGCCCTACTGTGTACAGGCACATGCACTGAACAGGTTTAGCCCTACTGTGTACAGGCACATGCGGGGCTGGTGTAGTTGTTGTTTTTTTTCAGCCCCCATGAGCACGGACAGAGGATAACGCCCCTGGTTCAGCCTGCTGGTCCTTGCCCGGAGGCTCCTCAGTCTCTTCCCTGATGGGAGAAGGTTGAAGAAGCCGTGCGTAGGGTGGGTGGTATCGCCTGCGATCTGTAGCACCTTGCGGGTCACACGTGTATTGTAGATGTCCTGCAGGGACAGAAGGGGGACACCCACGATCTTCTCAGCTGCTCTCACTGTGCGCTGCAAGGTCTTTCTGCAGGATGCTGTGCACCCACCAAACCACACAGTTATGCAGCTGGTCAGGATGCTCTCGATCGTGCCGCGGTAGAAGGAGCACATGATGGGGGCTGGGGCTCTGGCTCTTCTCAGTCTACGGAGGAAGTAGAGGCGCTGCTGAGCCTTCTTGACCAGTGCTGTGGTGTTCGTGTTCCAGGAGAGGTCCTCTGTGATGTGCACACGAAGGAATTTGGTGCTCTTCACTCTCTTCACTGCAGTTCCGTTGATGCTCAGTGGGGAGTGCTGGGTGTGCGCTCTCCGGAAGTCAACGATGATCTCCTTCGTCTTCTCTACGTTGAGGAGGAGGTTGTATCGTATTGTGATATGTATCGCATCGCTGTTAGAATGTATGATTACAACCTGTAGTAATACAATGTAGCCCATATTATAATTACATAGCTATTGGTCTCAATATTTCACTTCTCTAGGGGGGTTTAGTTTAGCCAATGTGTTTGCAGCTGTTGCTATGTAATGTCGGTCAAGCTTTCCTGTCTTGTCCCCGCTCTGCTAACGTGCCTATTGGACAAGGACGGATTGGGGAGGGACTTATAGTGAAAGGCTGAGGCTTTTCCGCCATGTTTGGAGTTTATGAATGGATGTGGATGGGAAATAAAAATGGCCGTTGCGGCAAAGTGCCACAGAGACCTACGTTCTGGGGACACACGGCCGTGCGGCACTAACCCTAACCCATCCACGGCCATTCAAAAACACGTCACCTGACCTCAAAAGGCTGCGTCCAAAGTCAGTTGCACTGCAGTTCGCAGTATTGTGTGTGTGCCTAGAGCATAATTAGCTTCATTAAAGGTAGGGGAAGTGATTTCACTTTTGTCAGATATCACCCCATTTTTTTTCTGTTAAAATGCTCTATTATAAGGTGTGGAAACCATATATGGAGTTTCCCCCTCCCCCACGTTAGCAGAGGAGCTAATAAAAGTTCCCCAGGTGGAGGGTGAATTCTCCTCCAATCAGGATCGAGCAGCAGGCTCACATAGTGTAGCTACTGTTTGGCGCCCCTAGTGCACCAGGCTGGAACCACAGGATGAATTTCAAATCACTTACCCTACCTTTAAATCATTTTAGGCTATACTATTATTTTATTTTAATATTAGCTATTTATTAGCCTATTATTATTATTATTACCCTTATTATTATTACTTTTTCTAATATCTTTTTTCATTTTTTACTTTTTTATTTATTATATACTCATATGTAATACATATATTTTATTTATTATATATTTATTTATATTCATCATTTTTTAATTATTATCATTTCACCACGGGGCATGCATGAGGTCATAATCTAACCTTGACTGGGCGTCAATGAACCAGCAGCACAGCACAGACCCAAGGCAAGGCAAAAGCGTACCTTACGTACTGTACGCGGAATTCCCCCTATGCAGCGGGGCTTTCCACACACACACACACACACCAACACACACACACACAGGACGCACACACACCGATAATCACAACACTGTACACAGACTGTTCTGATCAGCGACAACAAACACGCGTCCATGAATCGTGATTCCATAAAGGTAAGATCGTCGATTGTACATAACATTGATCTAGTTGACATTACCGTAGAGTTTGGGGATACTTTACTTTAGTGGTCTGATCTGCCGTTTGACTAGTAGAACTTTGCAGTTTGCACACTCATCTGCAAAAAGCCATATCCTGCGTGTACGTTGGTCGTGGAAAAGCTGTCATGAATGATCGCTACAGACATTTCTTGAAACAATGTAGCAGCTTCATGACATGAGGATAATATGAAACAATGTAGCAGCTTCATGACATGAAGATAATATGAAACAATGTAGCAGCTTCATGAAGATAATATGAAACAATGTAGCAGCTTCATGAAGATAATATGAAACAATGTAGCAGCTTCATGACATGAAGATAATATGAAACAATGTAGCAGCTTCATGACATGAAGATAATATGAAACAATGTAGCAGCTTCATGAAGATAATATGAAACAATGTAGCAGCTTCATGACATGAAGATAATATGAAACAATGTAGCAGCTTCATGACATGAAGATAATATGAAACAATGTAGCAGCTTCATGACATGAAGATAATATGAAACAATGTAGCAGCTTCATGACATGAAGATAATATGAAACAATGTAGCAGCTTTATGACATGAGGATAATATGCATCGCCCTTTGATCAAAGGCTTAATATGCTGAGTGTTGGACACAAAGTAGCTCATATGCTACAATACTACGTGCAGTTACACTGGCATGTGTTTTTAAAGGAAAAGCTGGTACGGCTGCTTTATTGATATGCAAGATGTTACATTGTTGCATCTAGTTGTAACAAGTTGTGCAATGAATGTTCTAACTGTGGGAAGTACCTAACTATTGTTATAGTTGTGCAATAGCCAATAGTGTGCATATTATACTGTATAGGCTACTGCAGGGGGTTTCAACCTTTTTCATCCCAGGGACCACCATTTAGTCAGGATTTGAGCCACGGACCACCATCTGAGGATATCTTAACCCCACAGACCCCAAAACTATAGATTTATTTTGCTTTTGTCCACAATTCCAGGCTGGATTTGGGAAACAAAACAAGCAAAACATACATTCCAAAATGGCTAATTCAGATGATGAATATTTTAACTCTTGAGAGTGTAAAAATGAAACCAAATGGGGTTTCATTTTTACGCTCTCAAGAGTTACATCTGGTTAACCAACTTAGCTGAGGACCACCTGGAACCCTCTCAAGGACCACTGGTGGTCCCCGGACCACCTGTTAAAAACTCATAGCAATATGGCTTAACTTTCTTTTAACTATGACTTCACTTGATTGTTCCAAATTACTAGTAGGCTATTAGACATGTTTTTTTTTTTTTTTTTTTTTTTTTTTTTTTTTTTTCATTTTGAAGCCTGGTTGAGTGAATGGGAGAAAGAATATATGAATTGGACATGTAGATTCCTGTGATTTCAGATTGAAGATAGAATTATGTTTTGTAATCTGGCCATGGGAAATCTTTACTCTGGGATAATAATCTAATAATAATTTGGGATAAGTTATCATGTGATTCGAACAAATAATTTTGTTTTCAAGCTTTTACAGCATTCAATAGCTTCACAATAGCATCTACAATCTCACATGTGATGGGAGTCCATAATTAGTATCATTACTAAAGAATTGTATGTTTGTTTGAATTGTATATTTGAAAATTTACATTTCTCAAAAGATATTATCATTATTTATTCCACATGACCCAGCCCTAGTATAGTAGTATAGGCATGTAGTATTGTAGATAGGTTATTGCAGATTATATTCTACATCAATAATAACAATAACACCAAATAATGTTGCATTGTAGTCGTCATGAGTTGTTGGCAAGTATAATACGATTAGTAATCCCTGTCTGTTTTGTGGTCCGAAACTAGGATGTAATCGTTTCCCTTGATTGTTGATGAATGTGTACGATAATTAAATATAATAGTGAAAATAGCAGATCTGCAAGCTCACAATGTAAGTCTGACATGTTGTGAGATTGATGTAGATTGGCTGTTTTAACTATTTTTGTGTGCCACAATTAAGTCACCTAATAAAGAGAAGGATGAAGTCTATAATTAGACTAATCATTTAGATCACTGGTTTTCAACCAGTGGTCCGGGGACCACCAGTGGTCCTTGATAGAGCTCCAGGTGGTCCCCAGATAAATGATGGACAGTTGGCTAACCGGGTGTAACTCTTGAAAGCATAAACACAAAATGTTACACTCTCAAGAGTTAAAATATTCATCATGTGAATTATCCCAAGTCTACACAACTAGAGAATGTAGAAGATTAATGGTCATTTTGATCTGTATGTTGGACTGTTTGGTTTCCCAAATCCAGCCTGGAATTGTGGACAAAAGCAAAATAAATCTTTAGTTTTGGGGTCTGTGTGGCTCAAATGCTGAATAAATAGTGGTCCCTGGCTGCTATCAAAAAGGTTGAAAACCACTCATTTAGATTAAAATTGTTTTGTATTGATTCATTGAAAAATGAAAATATACAAATGCCGTAACCGTAACCCTGCTTTCGGTTAACCTAGAACAGCTCATGTTTAACCGTAACCGTAACCCTGCTTCTCGGTTAACCTATAAGAACAGCTTGCTCATGTTTAACCATAACCGTAACCCTGCTTCTCGGTTAAGCTATAAGAACAGTTTGCTCATTTTTAAGTTGGTCGTTGGTTCTGAATGTTGGCTTTATATTTTTGGTTAATTGCTCATATAGTCCTAGTTTGTTTCTAGCAGTGTATTAAGTGCTGTTTGTTCAGACTGGCAGCTGATTGGACGACAGCATGTGATGTTTGTTTGTACAGCGGTGGTTGAAATACAGGATTGTCCCTAAATAATCATCAACAGTCTGGAAATTCCGCTGCGCTTGTTTCTATGTACAGATAATAAGTACACCGGGCACACACACACACACACACACACACACACACACACACACACACACACACACACACACACACACACACACACACACACACACACACACACAGTGTACATGCATTTGCAGTTTCAAACGCACATAAAAGAGACTTAAGGATAAACTTAAAGATGACAAACGCATGTCATGCGTACACACACACACACACACACACACACACACACACACACACACACACACACACACCCAAGAAAAAAGAAAAGAACGTGCTGCGACTTGAACTTTTTTTTTCCCTTTTGTTGTAGGAAGGTGCATGAGACTGATTCCTCTTCATCACCATCATCACCATCATCATCATCATCATCATCATCATCATCTCCATATCCACCACACGGTGGTCATCTGACTACAGATCTGACTTCAGGCCATCATGGCTGGAGCACTAAGGTATCACTGTGTGTTAGAGTTCTCAAACTCTGCCCGAACCCGACCAGGCCCGACCCGACCCGACATTTTAGGGTCGGGCTCGGGCCTAAAATGTATACAGATCAGTAGGGCCGGGTCGGGCCTATAGGGCTCCATGAAAAAAGCAATATATATTGAATTATTTTATTATGATAAAAATAACAATTCTGTTCTGTCTGTCTGTGTATTTACCTCTTATGAAGATGGTGCTGATTGGTATTTTCACTTTTACTCTGTGTAGAGTGCTCAAATTCTACCCAAACCCAACTAGGCCCGACCCGAGATTTTAGGGCTGGGTCGGGCCTAAAAACTATCCTAATTGGGCCGGGCTTTTGGCCGGGCCGAGCTTTGGGCCTGATCAGTTAGGGCCGGGTCTCAATTTTCAGGCCCGTTGAGAACTCTACTGTGTGTGTGTGTGTGTGTGTGTGTATGTGTGTGTGTGTGTGTGTGTATGTGTGTGTGTGTGTGTGTGTGTGTGTGTGTGTGTGTGTGTGTGTGTGTGTGTGTGTGTGTGTGTGTGTGTGTGTCCATCTGCTATATAGGGGACTAGAGGGGGGCAAAAAAATTGATAAGCCAATATATCGCAATTCTTAATGCCACGATATCAATATGGAATCTCCAGGTTCATGGTTGATATTTATATTTATGAACTTGTCAAGGTCCATATTGTTCAGAATTCACCCATTTTCAACATTTTACTGTACTGTATTTTACTTGATGACATCATCAAGTTGTGTTTGTTAATGATTCTTCTTTTAGGACCTTTTTTCTGAGGGTGCACAAATGGAACCAAATGGACCCGTCAGGGTCCATTTGGTTCCATTTGTGCGCACTCAGAAAAAATCTTGAAAATGGGTTGAATCCTCCTTGTTCTAGTATAATAAAAGCTCAGTCATTTGTGTGGGAAAAAAAGTGATATATGGATAAATCAAATGGAATCACAGCATAACTAAGAATCACAATATAAATTGATTCAGAACCCTAAATATCAATATTGTATCATATCATATGGTGAGGTCATTGAATCGTCCCACCCCTATAGGGGCCAACTTGAGACTGAACGGGATTAAAAGGAGATGTTTCGACTTAAATGGGGAAAGGGAATATGATGTAGGAGGGCTGTAGTTTGTATATTTGTCCAGTTATCCACTTGGATAGGGACGAAAGCTTTGCTGGCATAGATGGACACATGGCAAGAGCCACTACGTTGGCTTTTACCACCAATCTTATGACTTTAAATTATGTCAGACGTACTGCTGGCGTGTTTGCATTAGTTTGCATACCCGTTGGCAGCCGGCGTAACGTTACGTCGGCTAGAGACTATCCTAGCTGCTTTTGCCGCCGATTCGGGCTGATATCGTTGCAATGCAGACTCAGCTCAGGTTGAAGGGACATTTCATTTCAGGACCATTTTTGGAAAGGAAATATATGTAAAAAAATGACGTTTGGAAGACTTGTAGCACTTTCCTGGGGTCTGTGTGTGTTTGTGTGTGTGTGTGTGTGTGTGTGTGTGTGTGTGTGTGTGTGCGTGTGCGTGTGTGTGCGTGTGCGTGCGCGTGTGCGCGTGCGTGCGTCACAAGTAAAGCATTCATGCTGAACTTTAGCAAAGAATAGCTGATCTACAAGCTGGTCGATCACTTGCCTATTGCTGAGCCATGAGGACCATACTGTAGGTCAGGAGTCTGTGTGCTGTAATGAGGCAGCTTGATGTGCAAGTACACCCCCTGGACGTTACGCTAGTACAGGGGTGGGCAATTATTTTTCCAAGGGGCCAAATGAGATACATTTGGCCCCTTTTCATTTTCAAGATAAAAGTAAGAGTAAGACCAACCATTTTAACAACAGGGCCATATTAATTCAGTATTTGAGCCACAGTGGACCAACATTTGATGACATTTTAGCCCCACAGACCCCAAAACTAAAGATTTATTTTGCTTTTGTCCACAATTCCAGGCTGGATTTCACAAACAAAACAGTCAAACATACAGATCAAAATGACCATTAATCTTCTACATTCTCTAGTTGTATAGACTTGGGCTAATTCACATGATGAATATTTTATGAAACCAAATGGACCCGCAAATGGACATTCTCAAAGAGTTACATCTGGTTAACCAACTTTCCATATTTAACTGGAATTGAATATGGAGTTTTTAAAAACTTTTGGGAATAGTTCCAAATATGCCAATCTATTGACACGTTGTGAGCATGTAGACTGGCCGTTTGAACTATTGAAAAATGTTTTTTTAATTGTTTAAAACGTCAAAGTAGTTTAGGGATAAGAGGTTTAGCGGTGACGAAATTCTAGGCCTTTACTGTATGTAGACTTTCCTGCTTTGTAGGCATTCTGGACCTTCAGGTCCTATAGCTGTTCTGTTAAGGAAACTGTGGAGTAAAATAGTTCAGTCTGAGAGAAAGGAATGTGAAAGGACATGGAATCTTCTTCAAACCTTGTTGCTCAGGGGTTAGTGTTGCCGGTTCCAACCCGGGCTTCCCCCAGGGTTGGTGTCGACGTGTCCTTGAGCAAGACACTGAACCTGTAATTGCTCCTGATGTGCTGGTTGTTGCCTTGTATAGTTTCTGTCGCCATCAGTGTATGAATGTGTGTGTGAATGTGGTGAATGTGATGCACCACAGGTAGAGCGCCTTGGATAAAGGCACTACATAATGCACCATTTCCCACTACCACACACACATCAATCATCAATTGAGAAGGATCGAGAGACAGAGACATTTCCTTGTCACTCTATTGGGGTCTATTGGCTTTCAGTGATATATATAAAACATATTACACCATTCTTGTTGCTTGTCATACTTTGTCAAACTTCCAAGCGCAATCTCACTTAACGGGGCAAAAACAAGCCACAGTTGGAAAGAGGAGAATATGTCAACCCTGTAGTCTGTGTAGACCATACCTGGGCATCATGCGGCCGGGGGCGAAATGCGGCCCTTTGGCTGACTCTGACCGGCCTGTGAAAGGGTACTGTGGTTTTCAACCAGTGGTCCGGGGACCACCAGTGGTCCTTGAGAGAGTTCCAGTTAAATATGGAAAGTTGGTCAACCAGATGTAACTCTTTGAGAGTGTAAAATGTTTACACTCTCAAGAGTTAAAATATCTGAATTAGCCAGAGAATGTAAAGGAATGGTCAATTTTGATGTTTGCCTGTTTTGCTTGTAAAATCCAGCCTGGAATTGTGTACAAAAACAAAACAAATATTTAGTTTTGGGGTCTGTGGGGCTAAAATGTCCTCAAATGGTGAATAAATTAGAATTTTGGAGCACCCTACCTATTTCAATGGCTGGACGCATAAATGCTATAAAAATGGTGACTTTGCCCAGATTCCTATATATCTTCCAGTCACTCCCAGTCAGCATCCCTCAATATTATTTCAAAAAGCTGGATTCTATCGTCTCGTCATTCATATGGTTTGGTAAAACGCCTAGAATAACTAGATCGCACTTATGCAAAAAAAGGTGTGAAGGAGGGTTTGGACTTCCTCAATTCAGGTTATATTATATGGCAGCCCATTTAAACTTTATTTATAGTTGGTATGACTGCTATGCCGGATGTGACTTGGAGAGTATGCCCTCATGGCTTCGGATTGAGCACTCATCGTGTGTCGGATGTTGCCTTCCTGCATTACTTAATAGCCCTACTAAGATAAAGAAAAGTAATTATGGGCATAACCCTATAATTCAAAATTCGCTGAAAATATGGTCTCAGATCGTAGCAATGACAAAAGCTCCTAAATTGCACCTGGATGCCCCTATAAGATTCAATCCAGCCTTCCAACCAGGGTTGGCTGATCCGGTTTTTATGTCATGGACTGAAAAGGGCATTATGTGTCTACGTGATGTGTACTGTAACAGAGGTCCGGGAGGAGGTTATCTTCTATCTTTTCAACAGTTGCGGGAATTCTACCAGCTCCCATCAGCACATTTCTTTCGTTATTTGCAGTTGAGACACTTTCTCAAAACACATATTCCACAGTTTGAACAAAAACCAAGACATCCAGTTTTGGACAGTTTCTATGTTATTGAGTGCTTTGGAAGAGGTGCAGTTTCTAAATTCTATGATACCCTACATACTGTGACCAGCCCATCCTCACATTTGTTTAAAGAAAATTGGCAAAGAGAACTGGGCATTGAGATTACAGATGAGGTGTGGGAAGCCTGTATTGACAATATTCACCACAGCTCTATTAATGTTAGACATGCATTAATTCAATTTAAAGTTGTTCACAGACTGCATTATTCCCCATCTAAATTAAACAAAATATTTAAAAATTCTTCTCCCTTATGTGGAAAGTGTCTGATAGAAGAAGGAACTCTGTCGCACCAATTTCTTCAATGTCATAAACTGCAAAGCTTTTGGAGCGAAATTTTTGATTTCTTAGCTAAAGCATATAAGAGAGATTTCCCTCCTACACCACTGACTGCGCTCTTTGGTGTAGTGGAACCGGGACTGGTCCAAAATAAGTACGAAATCCAGGCTATCTCACTCTCAACACTACTAGCTAGAAAACTAATTCTTCAAGCCTGGAAGTCTGAAAAACCACCTACAATAGACATGTGGCTAAGGGAGCTGGGGGGAGTGCTGCACTTGGAGAGAATTAGATTCACATTGTCAAAGAGGGAACCATTATTTCAAAAAATTTGGGCACCCATTATCGAGTTACTTGATGGACTACAGAGACTGTAATTACTATTCTACCCCTATTGTCAATTAGTTAAGATATTGTAATATCGACATGTATGTGCATATGTATTGTATATTTGGGACTTTATGTATGTATTATCATGTGTGCAAATATGTTTTGTTCACTGGGTTAAAATTGTGACGTATGTCTTGTTGTAATAATGGTGGTGTTGTTTGTCGTGTACGGAGTGCGGTATAGTCATCAGCCTGTCTTGTCTTGTCCTGTCTTGTCACGTTTTGTCTAGGTCTGTCTCGTTCTTGTCTGTCTTGTTTGTTTGTCTTTGTTATGTGTTTTTTTTTTTTTTTTTTTTTTTCTGAAATACTTGCATGAAAATCACTGTTCATTTGTGTATGAAAAATTAAAACTCTAATAAACAGATTGCAAAAAAAAAATGGTGAATAAATAGAGGGCCCTGGGTCTTACTCTTACTTTTATCTTGAAAATCAATATCACAGAGACTTTAGTTCAGCCTTTATTCTTAGTCCTCCACAATATTTTATGTATCTCATTTGGCCCCCTGGGAAAAAATAATTGCCCACCTCTGGTGCATACTGTACTATGAACAGTAGTACAGTCAGTAATTCAGCAGACTGGATGAATTAGGCTACAGTGCTTACACATGATGATCACGTGTTGTGGCGTAGTTGGAAGTTTGCAAGTTTTATTTTGGGACAAGACGACAGAAATCCACTGTCTGTGTCTATGCATGTTGAGGAGTTATTTATTTTGATACAAGACTACAGAAATCCACTGTTTGTCTGTGTTCTGTGCTCTGTATGTGTGTTCTGTGCACGTTAAGTGCACACCTTTGTTACTCGAGGGTTGTCGTCAAGACATCACACTTGATCGCTCCTCACTATCACGATCTCGATAGACTAGACTAGACTCCTCGACGACCAAAATGCAGACTCAGAGAACTTTAGATCTCCAAACCTCCAATGTGATGCTGATGAGTGCTTTTAGCTCTGTCCCCCTGCATGTCATTAAAAGTATCCCTGGCTAATAAGACAAATATGCCTAAACACACTATACTTGCCTTCTATAACTAAAACATACATATAAAAACACCTTCAATATTTTATTTCTTTCATACATGGAGAATCTTTCACTCAATAGGAGGTGCTCCGGTCGCAGGATGATGATGTCACATCCATATATTCCATAGAACTAGACCACACGTGACATCATCATCCTGCACCAGGAGCAGTTTCTGTTGAGTGAAATATTCTCTATTTATGAAAGAAATAAGATGCCATTGCAGTGTTTTTATTTGTTTATTTTAGTTATATAGGGAAGTATAATGTTTTAAGATATGTTTATCTTATTAGACAGGGATCCTTTTAACGCATATAAATGGCAGTCTGGACCAAATGGAGTTTAAGAAAATAACCCTGGAAAGAAGCCTTTTGTGATGATGAAGGCTGGGGGGATTTTATCAGTGTTTTTTGGGGAAGATTTTAAAAGGGTCAATACATGCATGTGATTTCATCATCATCATCATCATCATCACGTGAAGTCCTTAGAAGAAAAAAAGAAGACATCAAAAAGCCTCCAGTAGTTCTAGGAAGCCCCACGGCTCATTAGAAATATATACGCTGGTAGTCTATAGTTCCCACACATGACGACTGATGTGTCATCCACTCACTGCGTCACGTCATTGTAAAGTCACAACCTTCAGTCTCTGAATGAACTGGGGCTTTTCCTCAAGGCTTCTCTGTGGTTGAAAACAAAAGTACTCCAGGTGTAAGATTCTAATTTAAGATTACACGTTAAGTAACACCTATCAAGATCAGAACAATGGGAGAAGAAAAGTGAGAAACACAAATACTTTTCTGCCCTCTAGTTCTGGGAAACCAAACTCATGATGTGATCTCTATTCTGGCTAAAGGTAGACCGTTGTAAGTGTTCAGACAAAAAGTAATCCCCCAGCAGTGTTGGGCTGTAACTAATTAAATATTACGTATTACTGTGATATTATTACCTTTTCCAGCAAAAGTAAAGTAAAGATATTACTCTACCAAAATGTGGAATAAGTAATGTTACTCTGCCAAAACATCCCTCATTATTACTTATTACTTTTGAGCTTGTTGTTGTATGTGAAAATACAGATTTACAAACCATCAACAGCAGAGGTGGGCAATTATTTTTCCCAAGGGGCCAAATGAGATACATAAAATATTGTGGAGGGCCAAGACTAAAGGCTGAACTAAAGTCTGTGTAATATTAATTTAATTTCAAGATAAAGTAAGAGTAAGACCAACCATTTTGACACCAGGGACCTCTATTTATTCAGTATTTTAGCCCCACAGAGACCCCAAAACTAAAGATTTATTTTGCTTTTGTCCACAATTCCAGGCTGAATTTGGGAAACCAAACAGTCCAACATACAGATCAAAATGACCATTAATCTTCTACATTCTCTAGTTGTGTAGACTTGGGATAATTCACATGATGAATATTTTAACTCTTCAGAGTGTAAAAATGAAACCAAATGGACCCATAAGGGTCCATTTGGTTTCATTTTCACGTTCTCAAAGAGTTACATGTGGTTAAGCAACTTTCCATAACTGGAACTCTCTCAAGGACCACTGATGGTCCCAGGACCACTGGTTTAAAACCCTTTCACAGGCCGGTCAGAGTCAGCCAAAGGGCCGCATTTGGCCCCCGGGCCGCAGAATGCCCAGGTATGATCATTTGGCCCCTGGGCTGCATGATGCCCAGGTATGATCATTTGGCCCCTGGGCTGCATGATGCCCAGGTATGATCATTTGGCCCCTGGGCTGCATGATGCCCAGGTATGATCATTTGGCCCCTGGGCTGCATGATGCCCAGGTATGATCATTTGGCCCCCGGGCTGCATGATGCCCAGGTATGATCATTTGGCCCCCGGGCTGCATGATGCCCAGGTATGATCATTTGGCCCCCGGGCTGCATGATGCCCAGGTATGATCATTTGGCCCCTGGGCTGCATGATGCCCAGGTATGATCATTTGGCCCCCGGGCTGCATGATGCCCAGGTATGATCATTTGGCCCCTGGGCTGCATGATGCCCAGGTATGATCATTTGGCCCCCGGGCTGCATGATGCCCAGGTATGATCATTTGGCCCCCGGGCTGCATGATGCCCAGGTATGATCATTTGGCCCCGGGCTGCATGATGCCCAGGTATGATCATTTGGCCCCCGGGCTGCATGATGCCCAGGTATGATCATTTGGCCCCTGGGCTGCATGATGCCCAGGTATGATCATTTGGCCCCTGGGCTGCATGATGCCCAGGTATGACCAACAGTTTCCCACTAGCTAGGGATCCTATCAAACAGTAGCGATACTAATCAAATATTGACGTGATCAACTTTAATGGCAGTGGTCCTAACTATTCTTTGATAATGGTAAGATTGACCTAGATCAATTCAAATTGCGTTTTAATTGTTAACCATTTGTGCACTAAACGCATTTTGGTGTTCAACGCTTTGTTTCACTTCAGCTATTGAAAAATATCAGATCTACAAGCTCATATCAAGCCACCGAGTGGCGTGATATGAGCTTGTTGATCTGTTTTTTTTTTTTTAAATTGTGAAAATGATGCGCAAATCTAAGAATATATTCTATTTGACACCTGATTCTTGTTTCTGATAATAGATTCTAGTTTCTGACTAGTTTTTGATGCTAGATTCTGACAGATTCTAGATTCTATGCTCCTGTGTCAGTGATGCTTAACATATTTCATGCCAAGGACCACCAGAATCATCTATATTTGGCTGCAGAGAACCCCCCCATCTGAAAACATGTTGTTGTAGGGATCCCCCAGAAGCAACGATTTTAGTTCAAAATATTTGCTTCTGAAGGAATATATTCAAAGATCACATTTTCACAATTTTTCAAAAATATCAGATCTGCAAGCTCATATCACGCCACTCGGTGGTGTGATATGAGCTTGTAGAGCTGATGGATGGGACTCTGGGAATCAACTAATACAGTTAATAATGGACAGTATTTCATAGAACGTAACTTCCAAAAATCCGAACTATCCCTTTAAAAGCAAGCAAACAACATGGCTTCCCTGTCACTTTTATTTATTTATTGTTTTTTAGTTGCTCACAGTGCGAGTCAGTCAACCGAATCACAAACCAACCTGACTCCATTAAAAACAGTGTAGTAGGACTGTGTGTGTGTGTGTGTGTGTGTGTGTGTGTGTGTGTGTGTGTGTGTGTGTGTGTGTGTGTGTGTGTGTGTGTGTGTGTGTGTGTGTGTGTGTGTGTGTGTGTGTGTGTGTGTGTGTGTGTGTGTCACAGTGGGCGTGTTCAGTGCTCTCTCTCTCTCTCTCTGGGATTCTGGGGGCTTTCCTTAACGCTGCTGCTGCTGCACACGTTTTACTCTCTCTCTCTCTCTCTCTCTCTCTCTCTCTCTCTCTCTCTCTCCCTCCCCCTTTTTCCCCCTACTTCCTGGAAGTGAGTAGTGGAGGGAGGAGGGGTGAGAGAGCTGTAGTATACACAGACACACAGAGAGAGAGAGAGAGAGAGAGAGAGAACAACATTTAGAGACAGACAGGGAAAGAGAACGAGAGAAGGACACAATAATATTAAAGGATTGAAAGAGATAAACGGGGACTGACAGACAGACAGACAGACAGACAGACAGACAGACAGACAGACAGACAGACAGACAGACAGACAGACAGACAGACAGACAGACAGACAGACAGACAGTTTTAGGGTGAGACCACAGCATTAGATGTGAAAGTGAAAGTCCATGATGTAGCTAAAATAAAGCAGGGAGAGACGTGAACAACATTGTTGGGATTGTAAACTCCAGTCAGAGCTACAGTACAGTGAACTGTGTGCTGCTGTGAACGCAACTATCTTCTTCAACTACTTCCTGTGTGTGTAGTACTGTAAGTCCACGTTGTTGTGTGTGTGTGTGTGTGTGTGTGTGTGTGTGTGTGTGTGTGTGTGTGTGTGTGTGTGTGTGTGCGCGCGCGTGCGTGCGTGCGTGCGTGATATTAACCTATTTGGACCTGACATTGTGTAGACTCTAGATAACAATTTTGCTCTGAAAGAACTACACTGAAAGATTTGTGCTGCATTCTCTCAATTCCCCCCCCCAAAAATAGCAGGCGTTCACGGCTGCTATTTTTGAATAAAATTTATATCACCAAAAGTACAGTACGGTATGGTTTTAATGTATGGGTTTTGTCTGTGTTTTCTGTATGGTTTTAATGTCTGGGTTTTGTGTGTGTTTTTTCCCAGGATGAGTGAAGCTCAGTACAACATGAACATGTATGAGAATGAGGTGAGTGAATTGACTTCACATTGTTTACCTTCTAAACCAGGGGTTTTTAACCTTTTTGATACCAGGGACCACCATTTATTAATTCAGCATTTGAGCCACGGACCACCATTTGATTACATTTTCACACCAAAGACCTAAAATTAAAGAATTCTTTTGATTTTGTCCAAATTTCCAGGCTGTATTTTGCCAACAAAACAGTGTAAACTTCTTAATTAAGTGATGCTAATTCAGATGATGAATATTTTAACTCTTGAGAGTGTTGACATGACATGTCCATTTGGTTTCATTTTTACATTCTCAAGAGTTATATCTGCTTAACCAACTTTCCATCATTTAGACTGGGGACCACCTGGAACCCTCTCAAGGACCACTGGTGGTCCCCGGACCACCTGTTGAAAACCCCTGTTCTAAACATATTGTATAGTTGCTGTGGTGCAGGATGCTTTTTATTTTATTTTTTATAAACTTCCTGTGTTTGATGTGATCAAGATGTATTTCACCTTGCTAATGATGAAAAAAATAGGTTTTCTTGTGTATCGAAGCCATACTACATCATACTACAGCTACTAACAGTGACATCAACGTTTTGAACTTGTAGACTTGCTACATTTGCTGTTGTTGCATTTGAATCGTGAAAAGAAACAGATTTGGACATAATGAGGTTCCTACCTGACAGATATGATATTTCTAAATAGATACAGCCGTAGCTGCTACAGTAGCTGCTATGTTGGCGTTCTGTACGTGTGTTAAGCAAGGCACTAATAGTGCCAGGGTTAGAGGTTGCATTCCTGAATTCTTGGTAGTATTATCTGTAAGTGAAGGTTGGGGCATGTGGTATACTTATTATAAGCATATTTTGTTCAAATAATGCAGGGGTGCCCTGCGTAGGGTGTGATGTGATCTACCAGTAGATCACACAGACCATGCAGGTAGATCACATGACAGTCCCACCAGCAATTGGATCTTTATAGATCTGTAACTCTTGAATCCCTTACGGGTCCATTTGGTTATATATAGAAGATCCATAGTATTTTTTTTGTCTTGTAAAGTAGCTTGTATGAAAGACGCCACTTTCACCACTTTTCCATATAAAGTTCAGTCCAGTTAGAGCGCCACAGTTTTACATAAAAAACCTACAAACTCCCAGAAACTCTCGCTGGGAGCTTGTAGGTCTGCTGTTTTTTTAATAGCTAAAGTATAACAAAAAGCTTAGAATGTGTTATTTTGTGTTCAGGGCTATACCCAGGGGTGTAGTGGAGGGGGGACCACTTCTCACATCTAAAATATTTTTGGGGCAAAAGTAGGCCTATTTTTTTCATCATTAGCATGGTGAAATACATCTTGATCACATCATCAAGATGTGTTTCACCATGTTAATGAGTTTTCTTTTTTCTGAGAGTGTACAAATCCATTTGGGGGAAGATTTGAGGGGTATCTGCACACGTGCAGGAGTGCACAGGGAAAATGTCCCTCCACTTTCGCGCTGAGGAGGAGGGGAGGGGGAGGGGGACGTCCCCTCCTCTACTTTTGAGCAAAAATGACACTGATGTCAAGGCGAAACACTGCTAACAGTGCAGAACACTGCTAACGGTTGCCGCCTGATGGTCTTTTTTTCCCTCCCCACTCAAAGGAACAGGGGAGATCCCCCTCCCCTCATAAACCTGGGGGGTGATAATCCCCTTGCCCAGCGGTGCCCACACTTTTTGACTTGAGAGCTACTTTCAAAACGACCGGCTCAACAAGATCTAAACATCAAAAATGTGATTGTTCCATTGCTGAAAATCCATTTCAAGGTCCCTTAGAAGGTTTGAGCTTTGAAATAGTTGGTGATGGTGTTACTTACTGTTATAGTGTTTAAGAATAATGCACTTAGAATGAAAAATAGAAGGGAAGAATTGGAGGGTTTTCCTGTATTTAGCTGTTACTGACGTTGGAAAGTAGTATTTGGGGTTTGAGTTGACAGTTTGTGAACTAAGAAAGTTTTTGTCCACAATTGGGAAAGAGAATTGGCAAAACGTTGGTCAAAGTAACAATTATTCTCCATTTTCTAATTGTGGGGACTCTTGAAAATTACCTAATTCAGATGTTTAAATATAATTAATTTGGTTTCATTTTAACGCTCTCAAGAGTTACAGATCTATAAGGTCCAGGTGCTGGGGGGACTGTCATGTGATCTACCTGGATGGTCTGTGTGATCTACTGGTAGATCACTTTTTGGGCAGTTTTGCCCTTGCCCATACTGCACCCCTGTGGGCTGATCACGTACTTTCACAGTCACAACTGAACTGGGTAATTAATGAATTCATGAATGTTGATGAATTCACAATAGAGCTGCGCGGTCCCGCCCCTCTTGTGACGTCGCCCCTGTTCCAGAAATTGATTCCCCAATTCATTTTCCTCATAGACTTTTCGAAAAAATGATTACACGGCAGACAAAGCCAACTTGGGTCATGACAAATCATGACAATACGTTGCGTCAATATGTTTTGGGAGAATTAAATAATTTCTGAGAAGAAAAACGAAACAAAAAGTGTTGCATCCTGCCATTTTTTCTTCTTCTTGCTAGTTAGATATTGATATGATAATATTGTGTGTGTCGTTATGATTTGTTAAGACCTGAGTTGGCTTTGTCCGTGGTGTAATTGTCTCCACCGAAGGTGGGGACTATAAAATGCCCTCCGTCCGTGCACGCAGCCCGTCCGTGTCCTGAGTCTGTCTGTCTCACGACTGTCTGTCCATGCACCACGGACAGACAGATCTGTCCGTCCCACGACTGTCTGTCCGTGCACGCAGTCCATCCGTCATGACGTCATGACGACGTTATAGTTGATACACTAGTACTAGTAAGCGTTCAAACCAGAGCCCAGACGGTGGAGACCTGGGTACAGGTCTCTGTCCGTGCACGTAGCCCGTCCATGCCCACGATCTGTCCGTCCCATGACGTCATGACGACGTCATAGTTGAGCTAGGAGGGCTTTGAGCTAGGAGGACCCTTGATACATATATCCTATGTAGAGATAAAATAATGATGTCTTTTCTGAATTTGAAATCTCTTTTCTGGTGATTTCCAAATAAAAAACCATTCAAATTCTATGTAAGAGTTCAAGAAAAAAAATGTTTGGGGTCAGCTTTGCTATAGTCAAGATGCCACCTGCTCTTTCCTTTTTTCGGTGGAGACCTGTGTAGGGGCACAACTCTTGTTGTCTTTATAATATAGATGAAAAGCCTATGAGAAAAATGAATGGGGGATTTATTTCTGGAACAAGAGGGGCGGGACTGCTCAGCTCTTCTGTAACAGGAACACATCTTGGAGTTTTAAGTGTTATGTTATACTTCAGCTTTTGGAAAATAGCAGATTCACAAGCTCACAGCGCGACACTCTGTGGTGCTACCAACTTTTAGGTCTGCTTTAAAAAATAGAAAAGTGAAAATGATGCATAAGTCTTTGAATATATTCTTTTTTAGCAAGCATTTTTAACTCAAGTCTTTGCTTCTGGGGGTCCCTAGAACAACATGTTTTCAGATGGGGGTCCGCAGCCAAACACAGATCATCCTGGGGGTCCTTGGCACAAAATATATTGAGCATCACTGACAAAGAAACAGAGAAAAAAATAAATATATACATTTAAATTATATATATATATATATAAAATCTGGATTTTAGTTTCCAACACTATATTTTATTTGCTCATCACCGGGCCCTGGGTCCCCTCATCATGCCTAGGACCCCTCATCACCGGGCCCTAGGACCCCTCATCACCGGCCCTGGGTCCCCTCATCACCGGGCCCTAGGACCCCTCATCACCGGGCCCTAGGACCCCTCATCACCGGGCCCTGGGACCCCTCATTACCGGGCCCTGGGACCCCTCATCACCGGGCCCTAGGACCCCTCATCACCGGGCCCTGGGTCCCCTCATCACTGGGACCTGGGACCCCTCATCACCGGGCCCTGGGACCCCTCATCACCGGGCCCTGGGTCCCCTCATCACCGGGCCCTGGGTCCCCTTTTTTCCACTCCGTACAGCCCGATCATTACTGTAATGTACAGTATTACAGTACAGGGCGATCGTTTGGGTGTTGCAGTAGTGGCTAGTAGTAGTACTACTACATGTATTCTACATCCATTAAAAATACTAGTAGTATTTTAGACCTTAGTTAGAATTATTTCATTTTTTTTCCCCTGGCCCAGTCAGCCAGTCATTATGAGCCCTAGCTGTGTGGTGCTCTAAAGAGCTTTCCAGCCCTGTATTGACAGATCATTGTAGGATTTGGTTTCATTTTCACACTCTCAAGAGTTACATCTGGTTAACCAACTGTCCATTTAGCCTGGGGACCACCTGTAATCTTCTGAAGGACCACAGGTGGTCCCCGGACCACCTGTAGTAAAGCATTGATGTGTGTGTCTCTGTCTCCAGCTGATGAATTTGATGACCTGTGATTACATTCCACCAGTGGACATCAAGACAGAGCCTTACATCCCAGAAACAGGTACTACCATCATAAATATATTATTACAGATATATACAGTATATGAGACAGGTACTACCATCAGAAATATATTATCACATAAATATATACAGTATATGAGACAGGTACTACCATCAGAAATATATTATCACATAAATATATACAGTATATGAGACAGGTACTACCATCATATAAATATATACAGTATATGAGACAGGTACTACCATCAGAAATATATTATCACATAAATATATACAGTATATGAGACAGGTACTACCATCAGAAATATATTATCACATAAATATATACAGTATATGAGACAGGTACTACCATCATATAAATATATACAGTATATGAGACAGGTACTACCATCAGAAATATATTATCACATAAATATATACAGTATATGAGACAGGTACTACCATCATATAAATATATACAGTATATGAGACAGGTACTACCATCAGAAATATATTATTACATAAATATATACAGTATATGAGACAGGTACTACCATCATATAAATATATACAGTATATGAGACAGGTACTACCATCATAAATATATTATCACATAAATATATACAGTATATGAGACAGGTACTACCATCATATAAATATATACAGTATATGAGACAGGTACTACCATCAGAAATATATTATTACATAAATATATACAGTATATGAGACAGGTACTACCATCAGAAATATATTATTACATAAATATATACAGTATATGAGACAGGTACTACCATCAGAAATATATTATTACATAAATATATACAGTATATGAGACAGGTACTACCATCATATAAATATATACAGTATATGAGACAGGTACTACCATCATATAAATATATACAGTATATGAGACAGGTACTACCATCAGAAATATATTATCACATAAATATATACAGTATATGAGACAGGTACTACCATCATATAAATATATACAGTATATGAGACAGGTACTACCATCAGAAATATATTATCACATAAATATATACAGTATATGAGACAGGTACTACCATCAGAAATATATTATCACATAAATATATACAGTATATGAGACAGGTACTACCATCATATAAATATATACAGTATATGAGACAGGTACTACCATCATATAAATATATACAGTATATGAGACAGGTACTACCATCATATAAATATATACAGTATATGAGACAGGTACTACCATCATATAAATATATACAGTATATGAGACAGGTACTACCATCAGAAATATATTATCACATAAATATATACAGTATATGAGACAGGTACTACCATCAGAAATATATTATCACATAAATATATACAGTATATGAGACAGGTACTACCATCAGAAATATATTATTACAGATATATACAGTATATGAGACAGGTACTACCATCAGAAATATATTATCACATAAATATATACAGTATATGAGACAGGTACTACCATCAGAAATATATTATCACATAAATATATACAGTATATGAGACAGGTACTACCATCATATAAATATATACAGTATATGAGACAGGTACTACCATCAGAAATATATTATCACATAAATATATACAGTATATGAGACAGGTACTACCATCAGAAATATATTATCACATAAATATATACAGTATATGAGACAGGTACTACCATCAGAAATATATTATCACATAAATATATACAGTATATGAGACAGGTACTACCATCAGAAATATATTATCACATAAATATATACAGTATATGAGACAGGTACTACCATCAGAAATATATTATCACATAAATATATACAGTATATGAGACAGGTACTACCATCAGAAATATATTATCACATAAATATATACAGTATATGAGACAGGTACTACCATCAGAAATATATTATTACATAAATATATACAGTATATGAGACAGGTACTACCATCATATAAATATATACAGTATATGAGACAGGTACTACCATCAGAAATATATTATCACATAAATATATACAGTATATGAGACAGGTACTACCATCAGAAATATATTATCACATAAATATATACAGTATATGAGACAGGTACTACCATCAGAAATATATTATCAATACAGTATATGAGACAGGTACTACCATCAGAAATATATTATCACATAATACAGTATATGAGACAGGTATACTACCATCAGAAATATATTATCAATACAGTATATGAGACAGGTACTACCATCAGAAATATATTATCACATAAATATATACAGTATATGAGACAGGTACTACCATCAGAAATATATTATCAATACAGTATATGAGACAGGTACTACCATCAGAAATATATTATCACATAAATATATACAGTATATGAGACAGGTACTACCATCAGAAATATATTATCAATACAGTATATGAGACAGGTACTACCATCAGAAATATATTATCACATAAATATATACAGTATATGAGACAGGTACTACCATCAGAAATATATTATTACAGATATATACAGTATATGAGACAGGTACTACCATCAGAAATATATTATTACAGATATATACAGTATATGAGACAGGTACTACCATCAGAAATATATTATTACAGATATATACAGTATATGAGACAGGTACTACCATCAGAAATATATTATCACATAAATATATACAGTATATGAGACAGGTACTACCATCAGAAATATATTATCACATAAATATATACAGTATATGAGACAGGTACTACCATCAGAAATATATTATCACATAAATATATACAGTATATGAGACAGGTACTACCATCAGAAATATATTATCACATAAATATATACAGTATATTCCATACGTTCATGAGTTAGTTAGCTTGAGAGGAGTCGGTAATTCAGGAATCATGGAATCATGGGATCTCAGATAACAGAAAACTACAAGCTCTCGACATGCCATGCTGCAAAGCATTGTGGGCTTTGTTGAACTCCAATATTCCAGTGTTTACATTTCTTGTTTTGGTCTAGATGTCTGTCTGTCTGTCTGTCTGTCTGTCTGTCTGTCTGTCTGTCTGTCTGTCTGTCTGTCTGTCTGTCTGTCTGTCTGTCTGTCTGTCTGTCTGTCTGTCTGTCTGTCTGTCTGTCTGTAAAGATAGTCTTGCCAACTGCTGTGCCAGACTTTGTACACTTTGTATTAGAGTCCATCTAGCATTGTAATAGTGGAACAAGGTCCTGACATTACACTAATATCAGGGGCAGCATTGAAATGAGCTTAGGAATAAGCACAGTATTAATTTATATTAAATAACACCCAATAAAACAATGAAAAGATTATAAAATAAATAATCAATTATTATTTCATCTTAGCATTTCTGCAGAGATCTGAAGGTAAGAGATCTTTTAAGTTCATAGCCCCCTTATGTTTGTCTTTTTAAGTTCAGCCCCTTATGTTGCATGTGTCATCAACCATTAGTTCAGACGGTGAGCAATGGACAGACTTCAATCAAATTAAACAATAATGAAATGATTGATAATGACAGATACTGATCAATACTGTCCTTTGCCATGCGTTGATAACAGATGTAATGCGATCTTTCCTTTGGGAGCTTTGCGAGAGGAAAGGCTTTTAATTGTCTGTCTTCTCTGAGGTAGAGTAAGCAAGATACTAGGGCTGGGCAAAATAATCAATATGCCAATATATCCCAATTATTAATGCCATGATATCAATATCGAATCGTCAGGTTCAAAAATGTTTTTTTTTTAATATATTTATGTAGGTTCTATTCATTAATGTGTTCATGTCAGAAAGACTGACTGATGTTATCAGGCTGCACTGGTGTGTAGGACTGAACTTTTTGTTATTTGTATTGTTTAAAATTGCTTTAAAATGTTGTAGTTCTTTTGTTGTCAAGTTGTGTTTGTTAATGATTTTTCTTATATGACCTTTTTTCTGAGGGTGTGAACCAAATGGACCCGTCAGGGTCCATTTGGTTCCATTTGTACGCCCTCAGAAAAAATCTTGCAAATGGGTGGAATCCTCCTTGTTCTAGTATTATACAAGCACAGTCATTTGTGGGAAAAATGTGATCAAATCGAATCGCAGCATAACTAAGAATCACATTATAAATCGATTCGGAACCCTAAATATCAATATTGTATCGTATGGTGAAGTAAGTGAATGGTCCCACCCCTAGAGGATACACCCAGCGGGTCCCGTCGGGTGTCTGGTCGCACCCCCGGGCCTTAGTTGTCATCTGGGACCGCCAGCCTTGGTTGGGTTAGTTGGAATGGCAGGGCCGGTCCAATCCAACTGGGATCACTGGGCACTCTGGTCAGAGTGTAGGGCAGGGTGGGATTGACCATTGGGCGTACAGGGAGGTCTCCCGGTGGGCCACGACCCGTAGGGGGCCGCTGGTATCATACAGGGAGGTCTCCCGGTGGGCCACGACCCGTAGGGGGCCGCTGGTATCATACAGGGAGGTCTCCCGGTGGGCCACGACCCGTAGGGGGCCGCTGGTATCATACAGGGAGGTCTCCCGGTGGGCCACGACCCGTAGGGGGCCGCTGGTATCATACAGGGAGGTCTCCCGGTGGGCCACAACCCGTAGGGGGCCGCTGGTATCATACAGGGAGGGCTCCCGGTGGGCCACGACCCGTAGGGGGCCGCTGGTATCATACAGGGAGGTCTCCCGGTGGGCCACGACCCGTAGGGGGCCGCTGGTATCATACAGGGAGGTCTCCCGGTGGGCCACGACCCGTAGGGGGCCGCTGGTATCATACAGGGAGGTCTCCCGGTGGGCCACGACCCGTAGGGGGCCGCTGGTATCATACAGGGAGGTCTCCCGGTGGGCCACGGCCCGTAGGGGGCCGCTGGTATCACGGTATGATTAAAAGCACTGGTTTTCAACCTTTTTGATCCCAGGTTCCATTATTCAATCAGAACTTTGAGCCACGGAGGACCACCCTTTGATGACATTTTAGCCCCAAAACTAAAGATTTATTTTGCTTTTTTTGTCCACAATTCCATGCTGGATTTGGGATACAAACCAGTCAAACATACAGATCAAAATGACCATTAATCTCCTACATTCTCTAACTAGACTTGGGCCAATTTAGATGAATATTTTAACTCTGGAGAGTGTTAACATGTTTATGCTCTCAAAGAGTTACATCTGGTTAACCAACTTTACCAGGTAGAATTGTGGTGGGCCGGTCTAGGCCAAATCACGCTAAAAATTTCTGGGACGATTTTTTTTTTCTTCACCCAGTCCACCACTGGTGTCGGGACAGCGGCCCAGGGGAGCGCTGCCATCCATCATTCTGATTCTCTCGGGACAGCGGCCCAGGGGAGCGCTGCCATCCATCATTCTGATTCCCTCTGCTTCCTCCTCCTCTGTATTTGTCTGTTCTAAGCCTGTTCTACATATGTTAACACAATGGGACTTGAACACGCAAGGAATGCTGGGAAATGTAGAACTCAATCTAAAAACATCAGTACCGGCAGTGACCCGTCGAGTTACTGACTACAAATTTAAGTTTTGTCTCAAAAGTATTTCTTTATTTTTGTTTAGAACTTTGGATAAGGAATCATTTGCGTAACCATAACAGTGTTTGTTTCTGTTGCAGCTCATGGACCTTATATACAGATCATTGAAGAGCCCAAACAGGTAAGATTGGAATGCATGTCTGTATTGATTGATTCCTAGTTGTTTTTTTAATGGTTCTACAGAATCTGAGTATACAGTAACAAATCTGAAGAGTAGACAGTTACCCCACCCTGCTTAGTTGTTCATTTTTTTAAAATAGTAGAAATGGTAAATGGTGCATTTATATCCTTTATCCAAGGCGCTTTACATAGCTTGTGCATCACATTCATCACATTCACACACACATTCATACACTGATGGCAGTGGAAACCATGCAAGGTACCTACTAGCACATCAGGAGCAATTAGGGCTTCAGTGTCTTGCTCAAGGACACTTCCACACTAACTCTGCAGGATCCCGGGATCGATCCGGCAACCTTGTGCTTACCGTCCGGTGACTCTACTCCTGAGCCACTGCCGCCCCGTGCCCCAAGTCTTTTTCTTTCTCCAAAAAGTGTACAGTATTTATACCAGTATGTCTGGTGGGTGGTGATGGGTGGAGATTCACCTGAACTGAAGCCACGCCCACAGCTGTATGTTATATGCAGAGCCTTCTTGTGGGAGAGTTAGGATATTCCCATTCACTCCAATGCGTTAGCATCTGACAATCTCACGATGCGGGACGTCCCACCAGACTGCCTGCGAGGCTGCTCTGAGTCCAATGTAGCAGTAGGAGTGTGCAGAAATGTGTTGCATGATTGCTCTTGTTTTAAGAAGGATATACTTAATTGTATGAGATTATCAACATTGTTTTTAGAACATATTTCTTTTTAGAAGAATTCTTACCAAGTACAATTACCCCACAGACAGATTATTTTGCTTGTTTCTAGTGTAATAGTGCTAGAAACAAGCAAAATAATCTGTTCGTGGGGTAAGTGAATTGAACTTTTTGCAGTGCACACACACACACCCCAAGCGTGTTGCATTTCCATAAAGCCACTGGGCTTTATGTACTACAGTAGTACTACAGTAGTACTACTGTAGTACTACTGTAGTACTACTGTAGTACTACAGTAGTACTACAGTAGTACTACAGTAGTACTGTCTACAGTAGTACTACAGTAGTACTACAGTAGTACTGTCTACAGTAGTACTACAGTAGTACTACAGTAGTACTACAGTAGTACTGTCTACAGTAGTACTACAGTGGTGCACATTGTGCTTCAGCGTAATCAGATGACCTTTTTAATGCGGATCAGGAAGCAGCCAGGGCAGAAATTCCACAGCTGTTAGACAGGTGTAATCAGCAGGGTGTTAGACAGGGTGTTAGACAGCTGTTAGACAGGTGTAATCAGCAGGGTGTTAGACAGGGTATTAGACAGCTGTTAGACAGGTGTAATCAGCAGGGTGTTAGACAGGGTAATCAGCAGGGTGTTAGACAGGGTATTAGACAGCTGTTAGACAGGTGTAATCAGCAGGGCAGGTTTCAGGTTTTCCCCTAATGCTCTCCAAGAGGAAGAGCTCTGAGTCTTGATGAGGTCATCACTACTGTGGAGGAAATACTCTACATTGTTAACGTCTCTGTTGTGACTCCACATTTTTTACTCCATCCATCCCTCCATCTTTAACCACTTATCCGTGGTCGGGTTGTAGGGGCAACAGCTCCAGCCAGTGGGTTCCAGATTCGAAATATAAAACTTCCACCTCCCACCTAACGTGGATTTTAAAGGGGAACTCCACCAATTTTCAACATTCTACTATGTCATTGATGTACCTTCGGGGTGTTGGTTGGACATGATAAAAAGGTTCCCCCATTCTGTGTTCCCAAGAAATGGAGGTCTGAAGAAAACCACTAACAATGTGAAACATCTTGATGACATCATCATCATGTATTTTCACCATGTTAATGGATTTCTTTAGACGCTTCTTTTTTTCTGAGAGCGTACAAATGGAACCAAATGAACGGGTTCATTTGGTTGCATTTGTACGCCCTCAAAAAAATGTTGAAAATGGGTGGAATTCCCCTTTAACTTGGACTGTGGCCCTGAGGGTTAGGGCTATAGCTATATATCTATTTTGATTCTTGGCTAAAAGTTGCCTACATTTCCTTTTTAAAGACGACAATGCAAAAAAAAAATAGTAATGAATAATCATATAAAGCCACAAAACAGGTAAAATGTGGAGCGTAACGTAAGTGCTGTTTGGGGGAAGTTTTGAAGTTGTCACACAGCTCAATGGCTCATTGCTTTCCACAGTTTGTGGCATAGGTACAGTACAAGTACATTGTCTGTGCTGCTTTAATACTTGCTTAACCATTGTACTGTACAAAACATGTGCTCTGAAAGAATCAAAACATTCAAAGATTACATGCTGTGTTTTCATGCCCCCCCCCCCCCCCCCCCCCCCCCCCCAAAAAAAAAGAAATAGTGGATGTACGTGGATGTACGCCTCATAATTGTATATGAGGCGCGCACATGTGGTATTTTTCAATAAAACTTGACACCAAATGGCGTTCTCGTACGGACTGAGTTAAACCATTTGTAATGTGCTTGTGTTGTTTTAAATTTCCTTGAAAAATAGCAGGCGTTCACGTCTCATAGCACGCCATAGCCGTGAACGCCTGCTGTTTTGGGGAGAATGTGAGAATGCAGCACAAATCCTTCAGTATATTCTTTCAGAGCGAATGTGTTGTAGAATCTACAATATCGGAGCAAAGCGGTTTAATGTCAGTGTTCGACCAAATAAATCTACAAAATAAAATGTAACTAAAGTTTCTAATAATTGTAGTAGAAAAATGTGCATCAAATAGAGTTAAAGTTGAGTAAAGGTAATGTACTCATCACCACTAGTTCTTATCACATGATGCTGGAAAGTCCTGGCTGCAGGAAGTGACTTTTCCAGTAAGCGCTGCCGTGTGTGTGTGTGTGTGTGTGTGTGTGTGTGTGTGTGTGTGTGTGTGTGTGTGTGTGTGTGTGTGTGTGTGTGTGTGTGTGTGTGTGTGTGTGTGTGTGTGTGTGTGTGTGTGTGTGTGTGTGTGTGTGTGTGTGTGTGTGCGCGCGCGCGTGCCTGTTTTATATCCTGGTCATGATTGCCTAATCAAGATGCTCCAGTAACAGGGGCGGATCTAGGCATGGGCATGTAGGGGGGCAATGCCCCCTAAATGCCCAGTCTGCCCCACCAAACATGATGACATGCAGAACAACCCAAGATATTTCAAATTAAAGTGCTTCTATTTAAAATGATGTGAAACACTACTACTGCTACTAACTAACTACAGCTGTGTCACCACTAAACCAACAGCATTTCATCATTGAAAACTGAAAACTCTCTGAGTCAGACCTTTAGCTTTATGCATGCTGCGTGTCTGTTGCAACTTCAACAACAACTGATGTTATTATTGATGCTTTACTTGACTAATAAAAGTCCTGTAACAGAAAATGGCATGGGTGCGGCTTCATGGGGGCATGGGGGCCGCGCCCATACCATTTTCTCCTGCCCCCCAATTGGGAAATGTTATATCCGCCCCTCTCCAGTAAGGACATTGGAGTAGTTGGGAGGTTTGAAAAGACACAAACCGGCTATTGAGGGTCCCGAAATAAGGACGTTTCCAAACTAGAGCAGTGGTTTTCACCTTTTTCATAAGGACGTTTCCAAACTAGAGCAGTGGTTTTAAATAAGGACGTTTCCAAACTAGAGCAGTGGTTTTAAATAAGGACGTTTCCAAACTAGAGCAGTGGTTTTTAAATAAGGACGTTTCCAAACTAGAGCAGTGGTTTTAAATAAGGACGTTTCCAAACTAGAGCAGTGGTTTTCAACCTTTTTCATACCAGGGTCCATTTGATCTTGAGCTTAGTTTCTCAAACCCCAAAACGAAGGATCTTCAAGTTTGTGTCCACAATTTAGTAGAGATAACTGGCAAAACGTTGGTCAAAATAACAATTCTTCTACATTTTCTAATTGTGTAGATTCTTGAAAATGAAATGTTTGAATACAGTTAACTCTTGTAAGCGTAATATGATACCAAATGGATTCATTTGGTTTCATTTTATGATCTCAAGAGTTACAGATCTATAAGGGTCCATTTGGATACCAACTGTCCATCATTTAGCTAGGGGACCACCTGGAATCCTCTCAGGGACCACTGGTGGTCCCCGGAGCACTGGTTGAAAACAACTGAACTAGAGAAAAAAAAGATATTACAAGGAAATGGTTCTAAAAGGTGATTGTAATTTGCAGTACATTTTAAAATGAAAAATGAAACCAAATTTGGTTTCATTTTTACACTCTCAAGAGTTAAAATATTCATCACGTGAATTAGCTCTAGTCTACACAACTAGAAGATGTAGAAGATTAATGGTCATTTTGATCGGTATGTTTTTTGACCGCTTTGTTTCCCAAATCCAGCCTGGTATTGTGGACAAAAACGAAATAAATGTTTAGTTTTGGGTCTGTGGGGCTAAAATGCCATCAAACCGTGGTCCGTAGCTCACATTCTGAACTATATCATTTTTGGTAGCAAAAATGTTGAAAACCACTGCTTTAAGGTTAAAGGGGAATTCCACCCATTTCCAAAAAATTCCCGGGTCCATTTGGTTCCATTTGTACCCTCTCTGAAAGAAAAATCATTAACATGGTGAAATACTGTACATCTTGATGATGTCATCAGATGTATTTCACCATGTTAATATTTTTTTCAGACCTACATTTTTAGGAAATACAGAATTGGGGGAACCTTATCATGTCCACACAACATCTCTTTTTAATGACATATTAAAATGTTGAAAATGGGTGGAGTTCCCCTTTAAGGCGAATGTTAATTTGTGTGTGTTTTGTGTGTTCAGAGAGGGTTCCGGTTCCGGTATGAGTGTGAGGGTCCGTCCCATGGTGGACTCCCTGGAGCCTCCAGTGAGAAGAACAGGAGGACCTATCCTACAGTGAAGGTCAGTGAACATCCTAACCAGTGTTGTAGTGGTCAGTGAACATCCTAACCTTTAGAAGGTCCTAACCTTTAGAAGGACCTACCCTACAGTGAAGGTCAGTGTTGTAGTTGGACTTTAGAAGGTCCTATCCTACAGTGTTGTAGGGACTATGGAAGGTCCTATCCTACAGTGTTGTAGGGACTATAGAAGGTCCTATCCTACAGTGTTGTAGGGACTATAGAAGGTCCTATCCTACAGTGTTGTAGGGACTATAGAAGGTCCTATCCTACAGTGTTGTAGGGACTATAGAAGGTCCTATCCTACAGTGTTGTAGGGACTATGGAAGGTCCTATCCTACAGTGTTGTAGGGACTATAGAAGGTCCTATCCTACAGTGTTGTAGGGACTATAGAAGGTCCTATCCTACAGTGTTGTAGGGACTATGGAAGGTCCTATCCTACAGTGTTGTAGTGGGACTATAGAAGGTCCTATCCTACAGTGTTGTAGGGACTATAGAAGGTCCTATCCTACAGTGTTGTAGGGACTATAGAAGGTCCTATCCTACAGTGTTGTAGGGACTATAGAAGGTCCTATCCTACAGTGTTGTAGGGACTATAGAAGGTCCTATCCTACAGTGAAGGTCAGTGTTGTAGTGGGACTTTAGAAGGTCCTATCCTACAGTGAAGGTCAGTGAACATCCTAACGGTTGTTTAGTAGGGCTGGGACGATTCACTTACCTCACAATAGGGATGTCACGGTATCCAGGAATACCCGTATTACCGCTATGGGGCCACAAAACCGCTACTTTGCTTGCCCACCGAATGTACCGGAAAAATAAATAAATAAATAAAAAAATCGCGCCCATTCATTCAATATTGCATGTTCTAACTAGATGTAACTCTTTGAGAGCGTAAAAACATGAGACCAAATGGACCCTTGTGGGTCCATTTGGTCTCAAGAGTTTAAATATTCATCAAGTGGATTAGCCCAAGTCTACACAACTAGAGAATGTAGAAGATTGATAGTCATTTATGATTTGTACGTTTGACTGTTTTGTTTCCCAAATCCATCCTGGTATTGTGGACAAAAGCAAAAGAAATATTTCGTTTTTGGTCTGCGGGGATAAAATGCTATCGTATATTTTACTAATGTTGATTGAGGATTTGTCCTGCATGTGCCAGGAGGACTCTGAGGACATCTAGTGGTCAAACTATAAAACCGATAATACCGGTATAAAAGCAAACAATAAAAGCGGTGTTGAGATTCTTACACCGTGACATGTCTACCTCACAATATATTACAATATCCATATTTAGGGTTCTGAATCTATTTATATTCCAATTCTTAATTATGCTGTGATTAGATTCGATATAACGTTTTTTTTTTTTTTTGCCACAAATGACTGTACTTTTATTATGCTAGAACATTTTGAAGGGGAATCCCACCCATTTTCAAGATTTTTATCTGAGGGCGTACAAATGGACCCGTAGGGCGTAGGGTGCATTTGGTTCAATTTGTGAGCCCTCAGGAAAAAAGGTCCTTAAAAGAAAAATCATTAACAAACACAATTGATGTTATCAAGTCGTGTTTCACCACCATGTTAATGATTTCTTTCAGACCTCCATTTTAGGAATCACAGAATGGGGGGAACTTTTTTATTATGTTCACACATCTCTCATGAACAGTAAAATGTTGAAAAATGGGCGGGATTCCCCTTTAAAACAATTCTAAACCACATGGACCATGACAAGTTCAATCAACTAGAACATTTTTAAGCAATTTTGAACAATACAAATAACAAAAAGTGCAAACACCCATGCAGCCTGATAACATCGGGATCAAATGAATGAATACGCCTAGATGAATATAAAAACAATCGATGTTGAACCTGGCGATTCGATATTGATATCATGGCATAAAGAATTGCGATATATTGGCATATCGATTTTTTTGCCCACACTGTGCCCTGCTGTTTAGCCTGGCCTAAACTGCCTAATGATTATGGCCTATGGGGGGGTGGGATCAGAGGCATGAGGCAATGCCCCCCTAAATGCCCAGTCTGCCCCAACTAACACGATGGCATGCACAACAACCCAAGATATTTCAAATTAAAGTGCTGATATTTAAAATGACTTGAAACTACTACTACTGCTACTAACTAACTACAGCTGTGTCACCACTAAACCAACAGCATTTCATCATTGAAAACAGAAAACTCTTTGAGTCAGACCTTTAGCTTTATGCATGCTGCGTGTCTGTTGCAACTTCAACGACAACTGATGTTAATATTCCATTTATGATTATTCAATCTCTCTCTCTCTCTCTCTCTCTCTCCCAGGTGAATAACTACGTGGGTCATGCGCGGGTGGAGGTACAGTTGGTCACTCACTCGGACCCTCCTCGCGTCCACGCTCACAGCCTGGTGGGGCGTCAGTGCACGGACAACGGCACGTGCACGCTGGACGTGGGCCCCAACGACCTCACTGCATCGTTAGTACATGATACGCTCGCCTTGCACGCACAACGCACGCCGCACATCGCACGCCGCACATCGCACGCCACACATCGCACGCCGCACACACTCATCTTCTCTCTAGTTTGTGTCTGCAGGGACACATGTACTCTAGGGCCTAGATTTTCATTACCGCTAAACCCCTTATCCCTTATCTTTTTTGCCTTTTTGAAACTATTTATAAAAACATTTTTCAATAGGTTAAAAGACCAGTCTACAAGCTCACAACGTCTGAATAGACTGGCATGTTGAGGACAGACAAACCTCTCCACCAATAGCTTTCCTGTATGATAAAACATTGTTTTAAAAAACAATGTGTCACACACACATTTTCCACTGCATGGGACATTATGCCTTGTTGATGGATTTGAAGGTCTGGTTCCAAAAATGAACCAGTATTTATTGGGTAAAGTCCATTATATTTACATTAGAATGAATGAGCCTGGCTGTGGGGAGGACACTGGGGAGAGGGCGGGGCTAAGCTAAAGGTCTATTCCGTCTCATTCCAGTGACCTGCACTTCATGAGTGATGATTATTTTTATTATCTGAAGCTGATTATTGTTCAGGCTCAAAATGTGCCAAAAACAAGTATTGTTAAAGTAAATGCTTGGCATAATACATTTTTTTTTCTCTGAATCTGAATATATTTTAGGGAAAATAGAATATAGTGAAAATAGAATATATTTGACAAAAGCAACAGTCAGTTTAGCATCTGCAGTAAATACTTTTGTAGCGTTTGTTATTTTATTTATTTATTTATTTATTTTTTGTGGTTTATAGGACGTATTTACTCTTAATGTGTCCCCCGAGCTTAACCCCAATACAATGCACTTATTTTATTTATTTATTTATTTTGCGAAAATAATGCTTAAATGTGCCAATCTACAAGCTCACAACATATGAGAAAGTATCTGTAACCTTCTGGTTTTGCGGATGATTGAATCTGTGACCGTTTATAACAGTGCTTTTGCTTTTGTCCACAATTCCAGGCTGGATTTCAGAGAAAATCAAAAATGGCCATTAATCTTCTACATTCTCTAGTTGTGTAGACGTGGACTAATTCAGATGATGAATATTTTACGCTCTCAAAGAGTTACATCTGGTTAACCAACTTTCCATCATTTAGCCTGGGGACCACCTGGAATCCTGTCTGGGACCACTGTTTGAAAACCACTGCTTAGTGTTATAATCAGTTGGATTAGTGTTAGAATCACGTGGTTGAATATTCAACTGAAAAAAGTAATTGATAGATTGATTGCTTCCCCCGTAGTTTCAGCAACCTGGGGATCCTCCATGTGACCAAGAAAGGAGTGGTGGAGGTGTTGAGTAAACGGCTGAAAGAGGAGAGGAGGAGGCAGAAAGGACAGCACTACCATTTCACAGGTATGAATAATGTTCATTTATTTATTATTGGATCATTATCCCCCCCCTGGTGGGCAGAAACATTTGCACCAAAAAGGATTAAGCCAGGGCTGCCCAAAAGGTAGATGGTGATCTACCAGTAGATCACACAGACCATGCAGGTAGATCACATGACAGTCCCCCCAGCACTTGGACCCTTATAGATCTGTTACTCTTGAGAGCGGTAAAAATGAAACCGGGCCGGGTCCATTTGGTAAATTATATTTAAACATCTGAATTACATAATTTTCAAGAGTCCACACAATTAGAAAATGGAGAATAATTGTTATTTTGACCAACGTTTTGCCAGTTTTGCCATGTGAAAGTTCTTAGTTCACAAACTGTCAACTCAAACCTCAAATACTATTTTCAAACGTCAGTAATATCATATACAGGAAAACCTTCCAATTCTCCCCCTCTATTTTTCATTATAAGTGCATTATTCTTAAACACTATAACAGTAAGTAACACCATCACCAATTATTTCAAAGCTAAAACCTTCTAGGGGTCTTGAAATGGATTTTCAGTAATGGAACAATCACATTTTTGATGTGTAGATCTTGTTGAGCCATTCATTTTGAAAGTAGCTCTCAAGTCCAAAAAAAGTCCCTGGATTAAGCCCTAATCAGGTTTATCTATAAATTCAGTTGCACCAAACCTTTAAAGTATATTTACTCAGAGGCAGCTCAGCGAGGCTCTTCCTGATTGGCTAACAAATAGCCCCGCCGGGACTATTTGTTAGCCAATGACAAGGCTCATAGGGATTCCTCTGGAGGCCTCCTAGAGGTGTCAAAAAGATGAGATAATCTAATTAAAGGATGAAAACCATAAAACAACAAACTATGTAATTATTATTTTGACCATAACATTACATATAGGAGCTTTAACCATAGATTTCACTAATCAGCTTTGGTTTTAAACCACCACCATCTTGGCTTTTGTTTCTTTAAAGATGTAAATGTTTAAGAGATGACAGAATTTAATTGGACCGCTTGGTGTATTTTTTTTTTTTTTTGTGCAATGATATTTAAGGTTTCTTCCTGGGGGCTGAAACCTTTCCAGCCAGATGTGCCAATGGAAGAAAAACTGTAATATAGTGACATCACACACCAGCCCCTCCCCTAACTCCTCCCCTTTTATCATACAACTAAAGCTGTGGACCAGCATACTTAATGAACTGGTGGGGGTGCTCACATAAAAACAACATTTCAACAAATGCTGTACACTTTTTTGAAACAGTTCTTCCACAATAATACATCATGTTTATGTTTTAGAGTGGAAAAAATCATGGCACTCTATCTTTAATCTTGGTTTTAGTCCAATGCCAGTCCAAATAGTTATTATCTGTTGCTATGCAGGTCAAGCTTTCCTCTTCTAACATGCCTATTACGGTTTGGGGAGGGACTTGGTGAAGGGCTAATTGCTGCTGATAGCCTACTTGTCCTACTCCCTGTACTAAGCACCACAGACTGAAGCACTGTGAGCGTCTGTCGTCTTTGTAGCAACAGACGTTGCTACAAAAGCATTTTACATTTTTTGTCTGCTGGCACAATATTTAATTTAATTAAAACATGAGCTGTTGGCCTCATTCTCAGATGTGAATGAAATGCTAATGCTAATGACATTAGGCTCCAGGCTGCTGTTTGTTTACGTCGCAAAAAACAAGATGGCGGACACACAACAAATTGAATCGATTCATTTGATTTTAGGAAATAATTGAATTAATTAACCGGTTTAAAGTTTTAACCGCCATTTAATGGATTTTAATCATATGTTAAGGACCTAATCATATGTTAAAGACATGTTTAGGACTTAAAAATTAAAATTAACTGGTGCATCAATTAAACTTGTGTATGTGTGTGTTCCTGAACAGAAGCAGAGGAGAGTTCCCTCCTGAGAGAGGCCAAGGAGCTTGGGAAGATCATGGATCTGAACATTGTGAGGTTAAAGTTCACAGCCTACCTTCAGGACAGCAACGGAGGATTCACCAGAGCTCTCAAACCCGTGGTGTCCAACCCTATTTATGACAGTAGTGAGTTTAATACCCTATCTATCTGTATACTCTCACTACTGCCATAGACAGTAGTGAGTTTAATACCCTATCTATCTGTATACTCACTACTGCCATAGACAGTAGTGAGATTAATACCCTATCTATCTGTATACTCACTACTGCCATAGACAGTAGTGAGTTTAATACCCTATCTATCTGTATACTCACTACTGCCATAGACAGTAGTGAGTTTAAATCATTCTGCACTGTACTTGTGGTGTTTTTACCTTTCATTGAAAAATAGCAGGTGTTCACTCAGAGTGGCACACTATGAGCCGTGAACGCCTGCTATTTTTGGGGGAGAATGTGAGAATGCAGCACAAATCTTTCAGTGTTCTTTCAGAGCGAATGTTTTGTAGAATCTAAAGGAGACGTAAAGGAGAATTCCACCCCAGAAGCGGGCACCATTGTAGGTAATCTTAATCCACCATCGCATCCAAATGAATCCCTTTCTCCCTTCTCCCTCTTTCCTCCAGAATCTCCCAATGCTTCCAATCTGAAGATCTCCCGTATGGATAAGACGTGTGGCTCAGTGCTGGGAGGAGACGAGATATTCCTGCTCTGTGACAAGGTCCAGAAAGGTGAGCAGTTGTACATCAGCTGGACATGATGGTCCCACATGTCCTCTAGTAGTGGCCGCTATTCTGGTGGTAATTTTCACCTTCAGAATCAGACAGAGTTTTTAGTGAGTGGAACGCAAAAGGACTCTCAACAGTAGGAGATTTATATATAGGTAGCTGCTTTGCATCATTTCAACAGCTACAAACAAAATTTGAGCTTCTCCAGTCACATTATTATCGTTATCCAAATCAGGAACTATGTCAGAGAGAATATCTCACAATTCGAAAATAGACCAGTAAGCAATGCTTTCACTAAGTTGTTACAAGCCCTCCCCAGATACTAAGCAAATGATTTCACGGTTTGTTTCTGTTTTTACCACCCTAGTATGTAGTACCAATCGTTTAAGGGAAGCATGGGTTTCTGAAATGGGAATGGAAATGAGTGACGAAATCTGGAAAAAGGGACTGTCGAGGATACATTCTTGCTCTATCAATGTCTGATATCAACTGATACAGTATAAAGTTATGCACAGATTGCACTATTCCAAGATCAAACTTCATAAGATTTATCTGCACTGTGTGACAGATGCACTCTGACACATCTATTTTGGCTCTGTCCACAGCTACAAAGCTTTTGGTCAAAGATCTTTGACTGGTTCTCTAACGTATATTAAAAAAAACTCAATCATCGACCCACAATTAGCTTTATTCAGGTGTTCAGAGATTGCCTTAACATATACAGAAGAAGAACAAAATGCATTGATGTTTGGAATGGTAGCAGCTAAGAAAATTATACTATTGGATTGGAGAACGTCCCCCAACCCCCCCCCCCCCCCCCCCCCCCCTCGTTTTCTGAAATGGCTCAAATATACAAATGGAGAGAATTAGATCCCAAGAAGATATGTGTCTCCCTTCATAGAGTATCTCAAAATGAATGGAAATAAAGGATAAATGATTGTATGAAATGATAGTTTGTGTGGCAGCCCCCCCTGCGTTGTTTTATTTATTTATTTATTTATTTATTTATTTATTTATTTATTTATTTATTTATTTATTTATTTATTTATTTATTACCTATTTTTTCCACTTTTTTTCTTCTTAAAGTTTGGTTATGGGATTGCTATATTTATATGTAAAAAACTGAAAAAAATCGAATAAATATAATTCAAATGTATTCTGGTGGTAATGTTCACCGAAATTACCAATTAATCAACCAGCTAGTTTGGCTGTTGTGGTGGAAGTTTTGGTGTAGGTCTGAGAAGAACAAGTACGGTTGCAACTCCGTTTTTTAAAAAAAATATACACTGTTAAGGGGGAATTCCACCCATTTTCAAAATTCTCCTGAGAGGATACAAATTTGGTTCCATTTGTACCCTCTCAGGAAAAAGGAGTCTGAAAGAAAAATCATTAACATGGTGAAATACATCTTGATGATGTCATCAGATGTATTTCACCATGTTAATGATTTTTTTCAGATTTCCATTTTTAGGAAATACAGAATTTTTTATCATGTCCACATACACAACATCTCTAAGGTATATTAATGACATTAAAATGTTGAAAATGGGTGGAGTTCCCCTTTTAGGATGGTCTGGGTGATGTATGTATTGTCTGTACTGTGTCTGCCGTGTTGCAGATGATATAGAGATCCGTTTTTATGAGGAAGAAGAGGAAGGAGGATGGGAGGCCTTCGGAGACTTCTCACCCACCGACGTCCACAAACAGGTACAGTTGTGTGTGTTGTGTGTACACGCAGCAGAGCGCAATGCAAGCAAAGCATGATTTTCTATTCTTATTATCAGGGGCGGATGTAACATTTCCCAATTGGGGGGGCAGAAGAAAATGGTGCGACTTCATCACCCGTGGCGTGAAGCGCCAAAATGTTCTGTTACAGAACTTATATTAGTCAATATAAGCATCAATAATAACATCAGTTGTTGTTGCAGTTGCAACAGACACGCAGCATGCATAAAGCTAAAGGTCTGACTCAGAGAGTTTTCTGTTTTCAATGATGAAATGCTGTTGGTTTAGTGGTGACACAGCTGTAGTTAGTTAGTAGCAGTAGTAGTGTTTCAAATCATTTTAATTATAAGCACTTTAATTTGATTTAATATCTTGGGTTGTTTTGCATGCCATCATGTTTGGTGGGGCAGTGTGGGCATTTAGGGAGGCATTGCCCCCCCCCATGCCCATGCCTAGATCCTCCCCTGCTTATTAGTGGCTGGATGTAAAGCTATACAGTACAAAGTCCTGATAAACCTGGACAGAAGACATCATCTGGTTCCGTTCCTGGTTCTTTCAGTATGCCATCGTGTTCAAGACCCCTCCGTACCACAGCACGGAGATCGAACGGCCGGTCACCGTCTTCCTGCAGCTCAAGAGGAAAAAGGCAGGAGACAGCAGTGACCCCAAACAGTTCACCTACGTTCCACAAGTACAAGGTATTTACAAACAGTTCACCTACGTTCCACAAGTACAAGGTATTTACAAACAGTTCACCTACGTTCCACAAGTACAAGGTATTTACAAACAGTTCACCTACGTTCCACAAGTACAAGGTATTTACAAACAGTTCACCTACGTTCCACAAGTACAAGGTATTTACAAACAGTTCACCTACGTTCCACAAGTACAAGGTATTTACAAACAGTTCGCCTACGTTCCACAAGTACAAGGTATTTGTTCAAGGTTCACGGTTAGCTTTATTAGTCTCCCGTGGGAGAAATTTCTCTTGGAGTCAGAGAGCAGAGCTGCACACAGAGTTTTCATACAGACAAACAAAAAAAAAACAGTAGAGACAGGACAATACAGTTACGTATAACACAATTACACCCTAGTGTGTACCCTGTGTGCTAAATGCTCTCCCCATTCAGGAGCTTAATGGAGAGAGGTATAAAAGAACGTCTAAACCGGTTATATTTTATCAACGGTGGAGCTCTGTATCTCCTGCCTGTTCGCATCAACACATACTCACAGTTGAGAACATGTAAGGGATCAGCGACAATACATTGAGCCTGTCGAACTACTGCTTGTTCGAAAATGGCTTTTAGGGTGATCGGGGGGCTAGACAATCCCATAATCTTCCCAGCCTCTTTTACAAGTCTTTGCGAGACTTATATTTGACAGTTAGGTTACCAAACTAGTTAGCTATCCCATATCTCAGGATTTGGTACTTTACAAACAGTTCACCTACGTACCACAAGTACAAGGTATTTACAAACAGTTCACCTACTTTCCACAAGTACAAGGTATTTGGTACTTTACAAACAGTTCACCTACGTACCACAAGTGCAGGTATTTGGTACTTTACAAACAGTTCACCTACGTTCCACAAGTACAAGGTATTTACAAACAGTTCACCTACGTTCCACAAGTACAAGGTATTTGGTACTTTACAATAGTCTTGGCCAATACCGGTATTACCGTTTATCGCGATATTGGAAATCAATACCGAGTAATATCGTTGGGTCTATAAAAAAATATTGAATACCGAATATTGTCAAATACCGACATTATACTGTATTCTAGTAAAATATGAGCAATGAGACTTTTAATTGTAACTATACAAACAATTTTCATGTTACACACATGCCTAAAATAGCCCTTATTTGGGCTAGGCTTTTTGGAAACAATGTATTTCCAACTCCATTTTTTTTTCCTATTTAGTTTGCTTGAACAGCAGAACGCTCAGTTTCTGAACCCTCAATGTCACAATTCTGAGAACTAGATGACTGGTGGAACGGGTCCGACTCTGACTGCACGCCATTGCCATCTAGTGGTCAATACCGGTACCGATATTTAAAAAAATCAATACTGCCCAAGACTACTTTACAAACAGTTCACCTACTTTGGTCCACCCATTCCTGAGAGATGCAAGAATGGTCCAGTGGAAAAAACAGAGGGTGTGGGATGTGTTCCTTTCTCAGTAGGTCTTGTTTTTGCTCAGAACTCAGTTTAAGCTCAGAAGCGTCTCTTGAGCAACCATATTTATTTTAAGATCACCAAACAAAGCTGATTTCAGCTTTGTCTCATATATTTCTCAAATACATCTGTAACAGCCAATGGAGAGAGCTTGGCCTCATTTATGGATCCTAGTATTCATCTTAGGAGCCATAAAGAGACATAGGTGATCTTTAGGTGATCTTAAAATGAGAAATAAACCTGGTTGCTCAAGAGACACTTCTGAGCTTAAACTGAGAAGCATTTTTTTCCTCTGGGAAGAGACAAACGTTACCGTGGGAGGGAAGTTAAATATGTGTTTCTGTCTTTGGTTATTTCCCCACCCTACCCCTCCTCTTCTCTCCTGTCTCTGTCTCCTGTCTTTGGTTATTTCCCCACCCTACCCCTCCTCTTCTCTCCTGTCTCTCCGTACAGATAAAGAGGAGGTGCAGAGGAAGAAGCAGAAGCCCCTCCCCCACTATGACCCCTGGAGGGGAGGGGGAGGAGGAGGGGGAGGGAGGGGGACGTTTGGAGGAGGAGGAGGAGGAGGTAAGGAGGGATGAGCTACACCATCCACTATTTTCACAATTTAAATTCATCAACTTAAAGGTAGGGGAAGTGATTTGAAATTCATGGTGTAGTACCAGCCTGGTGCACTAGGGGCCCCCAAAAGTAGCTACACTATGTGAACCTGCTGCTCTCTCCTGATTGGAGGAGAATTGTGGTGACCTGGGGAACTTTTATTAGCTCCTCTGCTAACGTGGGGGAGGGGGAAACTCCATATGTGGTTTCCACACCTTATAATAGAGCATTTTAACAGAAAAAAAATATTTTTTGGGTGATATCTGACAAAAGTGAAATCACTTCCCCTACCTTTAATCCAATTCAAATAAAGTCTTCAGAATAAAATCTATCCACAATTTTCCCTGCTAAGGCACCGGAGCGCACACTCACGTTCATGAGTTAAAAACATGCTTTGAACGTAATTGATAAAATAAACACTAAGAAAACAACGTAGGCTGTAGTGATTTCCATGAAGTCACAGCAGTGTGTGGATTAGTTCTCAAACTCTGCCCGAACCCGACCAGGCCCGGCCCGACCCGACATTTTAGGGTCGGGCTCGGGCCTAAAATTGATGCTAATCAGTAGGGACGAGTCGGGCTTAGGGCTCGCCATGAAAAAAATATATTTATTGAACTATTTTATTTTGTTAAAAATAATAGTTGTGATCTGTCTGCCTGTGTATTTATCTATTATGAAGATGGTGCTGATTAGTATTTCACTTTTACTCTGTGTAGACCTCTAAAATTCTCCCCAAACCCGACCAGGCCCGACCTGACATTGTAGGGCCGGGTCGGGCCTAAAAACTATGCTAATTAGTCGTGCCGGGTCGGGCTTTGGGCCTGATCAGTTAGGGCCCAGTTAAGGTCGGGCTTTGGGCCTGATCAGTTAGGGCCCAGTTAGGGCCGGGCCTCAATTTTCAGGCCCATTGACAACTCTTGTGTGGATCCATTAGGTTTCCAGTTCAACCAGCAGATGAACGGAGGAGGAGGAGGAGGAGGAGGGGGAGGGTTCTACACCGGAGGGTTTCCTGGCTACACTGGAGGGGGAGGGGCTCAGATGGCAGGCTCCGCCCCACAGCCACAGCAGACCAATCAACAGCAGCAGAGCGGATCACCTCTACAGCAACAGCTGCTGCAGATAGGTAAGACTATGGCCCTGGCTACACCACAGCGCAAAAAGTCTGGCGTCTTTTTCGCCATCTTTGGAGTTCTTGAATGGATGTGGATGGGAAATAAAAATGGCCGTTGCGGAAAAGTGCCGCAAAGACCAGCATCTTTGGTGCGCCCAGCCTGGCGGAAAAAAGACGCTGCCTACAAATGCGCCTCACCCGGCAGTGATAGACACCAGCCAATGGAACAGAAGCAACTAGCAGCTTCTCCACCGTACGTCCACAGCCGTCTAGTGAAAGAGTTGCGACATTGATGGGTTGAAAATTGAGCGCACAAGCTGCTGTTCGTGCAGCCTGATTAGGGACAACGTGGAGTTGGAAATACAATGTATTTTCAACAAGGGCGGCGCAAATAAGAGCTATTTTAGGCATGTGTGAAACATGGCAACTGTTTTAAAGTAGGCTACTGTACAGTAACAACTAAATAGGGTGTACTATAGCTACAAAACAATCTAAAATCAAGGGATTTAAGATCATTAAAGCTGGGCTGTTGCCTGAGTTGAATGCATTTCTGCCTAGTTGTCCCAGTTCAATAGAGGTCTATGTGGAGCAGTAGCTCAATACACTTTTGAACGGTGGTGTCGTAACTCTGTCCCACTTTGGCTCTGCTGTGCGTCTCCTCTCGGAACTGCCCAAAGCGGTTTGGAGCGTCAGAAGTCCCACGTCCATCCTGTAGTCTGCCCACACTGTATGTACTGCATCAACCTCTTTTTTTATTTCAAAGGGAATCACTTTTAATGTGCATTCGATTAGACCACAGATCCCCCTTTTATACACTCTGAAATGGGGATTGACGATGAACTTGGCGATGAACTATATCTCTCCACTGTAAGACAATACTAGACAAACGATGTGATTGTTTGTAATCATGTGGATACCTCTACTGTCTACTCCCTCTGTCTGCGTGTGCAGCCGCCACGCTCCATAGCCGCGCCACGCAGACAGCCAGACAGACGGCAGGCGCGCTGCTGCAGTACTGCAGCAGCGGGGACCCCCGGGTTCTCCTGGCCATCCAGAGGCATCTGTGTGGGGTCCAGGACCACAACGGAGACACGTGAGTAGTCTGATTAGGGCTTTCAATTACCGTCATTTCCGGATTATAAGCCGCACCTGAATATAAGCCACACCAGGTAAATTTGGAGCAAAATACCGATTTTTCCTTGTATAAGCCGCACCTGACTATAAGCCGCACCAGGCTTATAGTCAGGTGCTTCATGTTAGAGCAGTGGTTTTCAACTTTTTCACAATTTAACAACATCTTCACCCCGCAGAGTTCACAATTCCAGGATGGATTTTCGCAAACAAAAGAGGCAAAACATCAAAATTAGACCAAAATGAACATGACTTCTGACTTATTAATTAAGTGGTGCTAATTTAGATGGTGAATATCATAACTCTTGAGAGTGTAAACATGAAACCAAATGGACCCTAGTGGGTCCATTTGGTTTCATGTGTACGCTCTCAAAGAGTTACATCTGGTTAACCAACTTTTATAATCATTTAGTCTGCGGAGCACACCTGGAACCTAGAAAATCCATAGATTGGCCGCATCGCTGTGCCGCAGGGTCAAAAGCATGTGAAAAAAGTAGCGGCTTATAGTCTGGAAATTCCGGATCAAAATCAAATCGAAATCGAGGTTTCAGAGCTTGGACAATGTAAAAAAAAAAAAAAAAAGAAATTGAGATTTCCTATTTACTGGTACATTTACGGTAGAACCTGAGCTCACAGCCCATCGTACACTCCCTCTTATTCACTATTTACTGGTACATTTACAGTACTGTAGAACTGGCTCACAGCCCATGGTACAGTAGAACCTGAGCTCACAGCCCATGGTACAGTAGAACCTGAGCTCACAGCCCATGGTACAGTAGAACCTGAGCTCACAGCCCATGGTACAGTAGAACCTGAGCTCACAGCCCATGGTACAGTAGAACCTGAGCGCACAGCCCATGGTACAGTAGAACCTGAGCTCACAGCCCATCGTACAGTAGAACCTGAGCTCACAGCCCATCGTACACTCCCTTCCCTCTTATTGTTGTGCAAAGACAAAAATGTGTTCTGTTAAATAAGAAAAGAAAAAAGTTCTGCTGTTTAATTTAAGAAAAAGTAGTTCAAGACCCCAAAAAGAGAAAATAAATGCACTTTGTGTTCTACTGTTTACCTGGGTGGGGACTACTTACTGTATGTTCCTTAACAGGAAGAAAAGTAAAGTTAGCACTTTGTCCGTTGTATTTGTTCATTAAGAACCACCGTATTCCCTGTTGGAGGGATGAGAATAAAAGTTTCACCCCCCAAAAATCGGAATCGGAATCGAAATTGGGGTTTCAGGTTTTATTTTTAGGCAAAATCGTGAAGCCCTAAGTCTGAGATCTTGAGAGTCTTGAGATCGTAAAAATGTAAAAAAAATAAACAATATTTTACGCTCTCTAAGATAAGTTAAATTATATTTAAACTTCTGGAATTATGTAAATTTCAAGAATCTACACATTTAGAAAATTGCTTTTGAACAACATTTTGCCAGTTCTTTCTCCTAAATTAGTCCGAGAGACTAAATTCAAATGCAGAATAAATACTGGGCCGTGGGTTGAAAACCCACTGCTCTAGCGCATACATTCTAGTGCATTTTGGATTGTAGCAGTTGGCAACACTGCTTGCAGTTCGTCGTGTGACATTTTGTACTTTTTTCCCTCCTTCCCACAGTCCCTTGCACCTGGCCGTTATCCACCAGCAGAACGGAGTCATTCTGCAGCTCATCCACACTCTGCTGAGCAGCCAACAGCAGCGAGTTCTCAATACCTGCAACCACCTGCGACAGGTAACTACACCCACCTCCACCTGAGACAGGTAACTACACCCCCAACCACCTGAGACAGGTAACTACACCCCCAACCACCTCAGACAGACAGGTAACTACACCCCCAACCACCTGAGACAGGTAACTACAACCCCAACCACCTGAGACAGACAGGTAACTACACCCCTAACCACCTCAGACAGGTAACTACACCCCCAACCACCTGCGACAGGTAACTACACCCCCAACCACCTGCAACAGGTAGCGACAAGTCCGACAAGACCTTACACTCTGGCAGTGGAATAAAAGAGGAAAACGTTTAAGCAAGGACAGGCTGTGTTTGGCCAGTGCGCTTGTGCAAGGCTGTGTTTCGGAATACATGGGGGCTGTTCAGTCCTCACTAGTGTTACTGTATTTACAGTCCCCAGAGAAACAACCCTGTTCAGTCCTCACTAGTGTTACTGCATTTACAGTCCCCAGAGAAACAACCCTGTTCAATCCTCACTAGTGTTACTGTATTTACAGTCCCCAGAGAAACAACCCTGTTCAGTCCTCACTAGCGACTTGACTTGAAAAAATGATTCCAACGAACAAAGCAGTTATTGTGTGTAAAGTTCACTTATACTTTATCCCCTACTACGAGTAAGAAGGTAGGCATGACCATTTACTCAGATGTGAAGAGGATTCAGTTCAGACATGTGTGTGTCTCCCCTCCTCCTCCCCTTCCCCTCCAGACCCCGCTCCACCTAGCAGTGATCACCAGACAGGTGAAGGTGGTGGAGGTGTTGCTGCGCGCGGGGGCAGACCCCAGCCTGTTGGACCAGGACGGACGCAGCGCGCTGCACCTGGCCGCCGTGGGCGGAGACGAGGCTGTGCTCCGCCCAATCCTGGCACACCTGGGAGAACGCCACGCCCACCTGGTCAACGCCGCCGACTACCACGGTGAGAGGAGCCGCAGAGGCGTTAATCCGTTTTTAGTGCAAACACAACAGGTACAAACGCTCATTCCTACCTCTCTCTATAATATGTTAAATAGATAGCCGTTTCTCTAACAAAGGGGTATGAAGCACTTAGAGCAGGGGTCGGCAACCCAAGATGTTGAAAGAGCCATTTTCGACCCGAAATTAAATTCAAAATCTGTCTGGAGCCGCATTTAATTATTTTTTTCCTAAGAGTGTCCATTTGGTTCCATTTGCACACTCTCAGAAAAAAAGGTCCTCAAAGAAAAATCATTAACATGGTGAAACACAACCTTTCTTCAGAAATGGAGTTTATAAAAAAAATAAAGGAGTTTTACAGAACTCCATTTCTAGTCCACACAACATCTCTAAGGTATATTAATGACATAGTAAACTGAGTAAACCTTTGAAAATGGGTGGTTCAGATTGAAAGCTCCACCTCTGATAACTGCTGGGCTTTTTTGACATGGCCAAGTGCTATTTTAACTGGCAACTGTCGGACAGCACAACACGTTTTGGGTGACTGAAATGTTTATATTATTTTGGTGCGGATCACCCCAGTGTGTGTATGTAATAATGCTACAGCCACTGAGCCACTAGGGCTGTGTTCTAGAGCCGCATGCGGCTCCTGAGCCGCAGGTTGCTGACCCCTGACTTAGAGTGTATAATGTTATTTGTTCCTGTATTGTGTTGTCTTTTGGTTTGTTTTTTGTCTATTGTCCTATGCATGCAGCTGTGGTCCTGTCTCCAAGACAAGTTTCTCCTTCGGGAGACCAATAAAATGAAACTTGAACTTGTGATAAAGCCTGTTTCTCCGTCAGGTCTCCATCCTCTCCACCTGGCTGTGAGGAGAGGAGGAGAGCGTCTGCTACGTCTGCTGGTTGAGGGCGGAGCTAAGATCAACGCACCGGAGAGGAAGGGCGGAGCCTCAGCCCTACACCTGGCTGTTAGGGACAACCTGTTCAAGGTGGCCTGTTACCTGATTACTGAGGTATACACACACACACACACACACACACACACACACACACACACACACACACACACACAGGTGGTCCTCACCTAAATAAAGGACAGTCGGTAACCAAATGGACCCCTTATAGATCTGTAACTCTTGAGATCGTGAAATGATACAAAATGTACCCGTAAGGGTCCATTTTGTATCATTTCACGATCTCAAGAGTTAAATTATATATGTAAACATCTCAAGAGTTAAAATATTCATCTAAATGTTACTAAGTCGAAAATGTAGAAGATTAATGCTCATTTTGATCTCTATGTTTGACTGTTTTGTTTCCCAAACCCAGCCTGGAAATTGTGGAGCAAAAAGCAAAATAAATCTTTAGTTTTGGGGTCTGTGGGGCTAAAATGTCATCAAAGGGTGGTCCTCAGTGGCTCAAAATTCTGAATGAATAGTAGGCCCTGGGATCAAAAAAGTTGAAAACCATTGCTTTTTAATCATACCGTGATACCAGCGGCCCCCTACGGGTCGTGGCCCACCGGGAGACCTCCCTGTAAGCCCAGTGGTCAATCCCACCCTGCATCTGATACATACACACTGCTGTGTTGGCAGTAGGGATAGACCGATTATCGGTCGTGGCTGATTATCGAATTCAATATTCATGATTTTATGAATAATCGGTATTGGTGCAAAAAATAAATAATTGAAAAAAAAAAAGAACAGCCGATTATTTATATTTATATATTTTAAATTCAACCACTGTCATTGAATATCTGGTAGATTATGGTGGTAACTGACTCTCTGGCTCTGACCCTCTCACCTTATGTATTTATAGATTTATCCAAATTACCCAAAATGTATTTCATCTTTTTCTTTTATGTCTGAAGCTCTGTACTTCACAGCAAAATGTTACAATACATGTTTGCACTTGAATTAAAAAAGATGCATTTGATGGAGGGGAAACTGAAACACTTGCTGCTTCTTGCACTTTTATTTTGTTAAAAAAGTAAATACTAATCGTATCGGCTGATATCAGCTATCTGTCTTTTTGATTTTCCACTAATCGGTGATCGGAAACATCAGCCAAATGCCTGATCGGTCGATTTCTAGTTGGCAGAGTGATTGAAAGCTGATCTGTGTGTGTGTGTGTGTGTGTGTGTGTGTGTGTGTGTGTGTGTGTGTGTGTGTGTGTGTGTGTGTGTGTGTGTGTGTGTGTGTGTGTGTGTGTGTGTGTGTGTGTGTGTTTCCCCGTGCAGCTCAAGGCTGACGTCAACGTGTGCACGTTTGCTGGGAACACACCTCTACACCTGGCTGCCAGCATGGGATCACCAACACTGTGTTCCATGCTTATAGCAGCAGGTATGGAACACACCTCTAATACCATAGAACACACCTCTAATACCATAGAACACACCTCTAATACCATAGAACACACCTCTAATACCATAGAACACACCTCTAATACCATAGAACACACCTCTACACCATAGAACACACCTCTAATACCATAGAACACACCTCTAATACCATAGAACACACCTCTAATACCATAGAACACACCTCTAATACCATAGAACACACCTCTAATACCATAGAACACACCTGTACACCATAGAACACACCTGTACACCATAGAACACACCTGTACACCATAGAACACACCTCTACACCATAGAACACACCTCTACACCATAGAACACACCTGTACACCATAGAACACACCTCTAATACCATAGAACACACCTGTACACCATAGAACACACCTGTACACCATAGAACACACCTCTATACCATAGAACACACCTCTACACCATAGAACACAGCTCTACACTATAGAACACACCTCTACACTATAGAACACAGCTCTACATTATAGAACACAGCTCTACACCATAGAACACACCTCTACACCATAGAACACACCTCTACACCATAGAACACACCTCTACACCATAGAACACACCTCTACACCATAGAACACACCTGTACACCATAGAACACACCTCTATACCATAGAACACACCTCTAATACCATAGAACACACCTGTACACCATAGAACACACCTGTACACCATAGAACACACCTCTATACCATAGAACACACCTCTACACCATAGAACACACCTCTACACTATAGAACACACCTCTACACTATAGAACACAGCTCTACATTATAGAACACAGCTCTACACCATAGAACACACCTCTACACCATAGAACACACCTCTACACCATAGAACACACCTCTACACCATAGAACACACCTCTACACCATAGAACACACCTCTACACCATAGAACACACCTCTACACCATAGAACACACCTCTACACTATAGAACACACCTCTACACTATAGAACACAGCTCTACATTATAGAACACAGCTCTACACCATAGAACACACCTCTATACCATAGAACACACCTCTAACACCATAGAACACACCTGTACACCATAGAACACACCTGTACACCATAGAACACACCTCTACATTAGGGGTGGGCAAGAAAATCGCCAATATATCGCAATTCTTAATGCCATGATATCCATATCGTTTTTTGATGATCATGTAGACCTATTCATTAATGTGTTCATGTCAGAAAGACTGAAACCTTTGTTATTTATATTGTTTAAAATTGCTCTAAAATGTTCTAGTTGATTGAACTTGTCAGGGTCCATATTGTTCAGAATTCCACCCATTTTCAACGTTTTACTGTTGTGTTTTGCGTTTGTCTTGTGTTTGTTAATGATTTTTCTTTTTGGACCTTTTTTTCTGAGGGTGTACAAATGGTCCATTTGGAGTGTGTTGTTTAGCACATTTCTGCCTGCGTTCCAGGGGCAGATAAGACCATGGAGAACGACGAGCCTCTGTTCTTCAGCTCCTCTTCGTCGGACGAAGAGCAGGAAGCAGAGGAGGAGGGCTGCGGCGCTGGCCGGCCAATCAGAAGTCAGGAGGTCACCTCTCAGCCAATCAACCCTCGCAAGAGGCCGGCGTCAGGCCACACCCCCCTGGACCTGGCCTGTTGTCAGAAGGTACAGTTCAGCTGGTGGATTGATTCACCCTTTGTGTACTGAACGCGTTTTGGTGTTTTATCTGTTGAAAAATAGCAGATCTACAAGCTCATATCGCGCCACCGAGTGGCGCGATATGAGCTTGTAGTTCTGCTATTTTTGAAAAATTGTGAAAATGTGCTGCAAATCTATGAATACGTTATTTTGGAAGCAAACATTTTTAATTCATTTTTTTTTGCTTTTGGGGGATCACCTAGACCAACATGTTTTCAGATGGGGGGGTCCGCAGCCAAATATGGATAATTCTGGTGGTCCTTGACTTGAAATATGTTCACTGCATCACTGACGCAGGAACACAGATCTTTCAGAAAAACTAGAATTTGGTGTCAGAAACTATAGAATCTAGTGTCAAAAACTCGATTCTAGCGTCAGAAACTCGATTCTAGTGTCAAAAAGTAGATCCTAGCATCAGTAGAGCTGATATTTTTTTTGAAAAATTATGAAAATGATGTGCAAATCTAAGAATTTATTCCATTTGACACCTGATTCTGACTAGTTTCTAGTTTCTGTTTCTGATGCTAGTTTCTGATGGATTCTATTTTTCCTGAAAAATCTATGTTCCTGTGTCAGTGATGCTTAACATATTTCATGCCAAGGACCCCCAGAATTATCTATATTTGGTTGAATTATCTATAATTGGACAAATGGACCCACAAGGGTCCTTTTGGTTTGGTTTACACTCTCAAGAGTTACATCTGGTTAACCAACTTTCCATCATTTAGCCTGGGGACCACCTAAATTAGCCTGGGGACCACCTGTTGAAAACCCCTGGTAACCCCTTGTAGAGCTGCAGACTGATTGTGTTGTTTGTCTTACAGGTGCGTAACCTGCTGGGCTCTGGACACAGTCCCAGGTCCACTAGTGGAACAGGGCTGGTGAGGTCACTGCGCAGGTCTATTGTAGAGCTGCAGACTGATTGTGTTGTTTCTCTTCCAGGTGCGTAACCTGCTGGGCTCCGGACAAAGTCCCAGATCCAGTCGACAGTGCAGTAAGAAGAGCAAACCCAGCCACAGTCAGGGTACCACAGGTAGGCATACGCAAGGGTGTAGTGGAGGAGTCTACAAATGGAACCAAAACAGAGAGTCCACTAATCAGAATGGACCCTAGTGGGTCCATTTGGTTCACATTTGTACAAGTGATTGTGATGTGCCCCCAGTTCAACTAGGATTATTGTGGGCATTTCTCAGTTCAAGTATGACTATTGGTGAGTAGGCATGCCGCGGCATACCGTAATTTGGTATTATTGCAGCATTAAAGTCACAGTATTTTAAAGTTGAGCTTAGGCTACGGTATTTTACTATGTGCTGCTGCGCATATGCCGCACAACTCCGCTCGCAGACTGCGTCAAAACGTTTATGATCGCCACACAGCTGCAGTACATTGAAAAGGTTTCTTCCTACCTGCTTTGAGTTGAAGTGTTGCTGAGAGACAAACCAGATGTAGATCCAGTTGAATATTCCATATTTCCATGTATGGACTTTACTATTAGTGTCAACAACACAAAGTACTCTGTGTTAACATTCTGACCACACAGTTCTGAGCATGCCCAGTGGAGCTCTGCTGGCAGTTGGAGCAATACAAATAATAATAATAATACATTTTATTTATAAGGCGCCTTTCAAGGCACTCAAGGTCGCCGTACAACAACAGATTATATATATATATAACGAGCAAAAAAAAAAAGTTAAAAAGTAAAACAAAAACAACAATAGCAAGCAGCAGATACAGTGCATGGCCCTTGGTTTTTGCCAGGCTTTAGGTACTGAAGGGTACCCTGAAGGGTTCCCTGGGTACCCTGGGTACATAAAAGGTTCAGTGTGGGGAACTAAGGACTGTATAAAGAGGACAGGAAGCCAAGCCTATGGGGGGGTTCAAATTGGTTCATGGGTGGAAACAGACATGCTCAGTACAGACCAAGGCTAATAGAATGAAGGCTAGGAAGGTAAGTAGGCGGAGTCTCCTACGGTGGCGTCCACATTGATCCATGCAAGGAAACGGACATGCTCAGTACAGACCAAGACGCAGCTCCGTGGGGGAGTTTTCACGCCATCTGCTGGGAGACTTGTGCCACAGCGTCAGACGTCTTGGTCTGTACTGAGCATGTCCGTTTCCTTGCATGGATCAATGTGGACGCCACCGTAGGAGACTCCGCCTACTTTCCTTCCTAGCCTTCCATTCTATTAGCCTTGGTACAGACCAAGAAGTTTGACACAGCATGACCTACAAGCTCATGAGCTTGTAGGGGTGATATTTTGGTGAAAACGTGGCGCAAATATTTTGAGTTATTTTTCAGTTCAGGACGGGTTTAGTAGTCACTAGACGGGGTAACTGTACACCAGAGCTGCCCAAAAGGTACAGTAGATGGTGATCTACCAGCAGTGATGGGCAAGTTACTGGGAAAATGTAGCTAAGTTACTGGGAACATGTAGCTAAGCTACACTACAAGCTATCCCCAGAAAATTGTAGCAAGCTACACTACAAGCTACACGACCAAAGTAACTTGATGTAGCTTGCTACATCAACACTACATATGTATATATATCTCAACTTAATGTACAACTTTCTAAATAATAATCATAATAATAAAATAATAATAAAATATATATAATAATAATTTAGGGGTGGGTTTGAACCTGGGATGATGGCATGTTTAAGTTTTGGTATGTATATTAGAGGTTTTCTACCCATTAAAAATGGGTGGAATTTGAAAATGTGTGTGGGAAAATGTAGTAAGCTACAATCCTTGTTACTCGAAACAAGTAGTGTAGCTTCACTACAAGCTACTCGAAACAAGTAGTGTAGTTTCACTACAAGCTACTCGAAACAAGTAGTGTAGTTTCACTACAAGCTATTCCCAGAACAAATGTAGTAAGCTACACTACACGTTACGGGAAAATGTAGTTAAGCTATGTAGCTTAGCTACTTGTAACAAGCTACTGCCCATCACTGTCTACCAGTAGATCACACAGACCATGCAGGTAGATCCCATGACAGTCCCCCCAGCACTTGGACCCTTATAGATCTGTAACTCTTGAGAGCGTTAAAATGAAACCAAATGGACTCTTACGGTCCATTTGGTTTCATTTTACACTCCCAAGAGTTAAATTATATTTAAACATCTGAATTACGTAATTTCAAGAGTCCACACAATTAGAACATGGAGAATAATTGTTATTTTGGCCAACATTTTGCTAGTTCTCGTCTCCACAGTAAGTAGTTACAGTTCCACTTTTTTTTTTTTTGCTGTGTAGATCTTGTTAAGCCGGTCAGGAATTTAACAGGAATTTAAACAGGCTTTTTAGAGAGCCAGCGAAATCCAAAAGCGCCCTCGCCCGCGGGCGCCCGGTTTCAAAAGCGGGCACCCGGTTTCACAAAAACGGGTGCCCGTTTTCAAAAGCGGGCGCCCGTTTTCACCTAAACTAACCCTAACCCTAAACATAACCCCAGTAAAACTAGGCTATGCCTAAACCTAACTCTAACCCTAAAATTAACCTCAGTAAACCTATGCCTAAACCTAACCCTAACCATAACCTTTTGAAACCGGGCGCCCGTTTTTGTGAAACCGGGCGCCCGTTTTTGTGAAACCGGGCGCCCGTTTTTGTGAAACCGGGCGCCCGCTTTTGAAACCGGGCGCCCGCGGGCGAGGGCGCTTTTGGATTTCGCCTGCTGCTTTTTTAAGTGTGTAGCTATGGACTATTTTATCTTATTAGGTTTACCCATATCTGTGCATTCTTTTAATTCATTATCACACTTGTTCCACATCTTTACACCTTTTATCGTTGCACATCTACTTCTTACATTGAATCTTTCCTTTTTTTTTGTTTAAACATAAGATTACCTCTAAGCAGATAACGGCTCTCTCTTTTTGAGAACATTCCTTGGATGCAGTCTGGAAGATTTTTACTTTCAGCTCTAAATAGTATTTCTAGTGTTTTTAGGTCCACTCGGTCCCTAAATTTTAACTGTAACTGTAACTTTATACCGTATTTCAAGAGTACACACAATTAGAAAATGGAGAATAATTGTTATTTTTGCCAACGTTTTGCTAAATAGTATTTCTAGTATTTTTAGGTCCCTCGGTCCCTAAATTTTAACTGTAACTGTAACTTTATACCATACTGTAACATCTCCTCCTCCAGAGCCAGACGGTGGTCTGGACAGTGACACGGTCACCAGGCTGGTGGAGCTGCTCAAAGTGGACGACGTTCCATGGAGACAGCTGGCCGAGAAACTGGGCATGCTCACACTGGCACACCTGTACCAGGACAGCCCCACACCCTGCCAACACCTGTTACATAACTACCAGGTAGAGTATAGTATAGTATACACACCTGTACCAGGACAGCCCCACACCCTGCCAACACCTACTGCATAACTACCAGGTAGATTATACAGTACACACCTGTACCAGGACAGCCCCACACCCTGCCAACACCTGCTACACAACTACCAGGTAGATTATACACACCTGTACCAGGACAGCCCCACACCCTGGTATAGTATACACACCTGTACCAGGACAGCCCCACACCCTGCCAACACCTGCTACATAACTACCAGGTAGATTATAGTATAGTATACACACCTGTACCAGGACAGCCCCACACCCTGCCAACACCTGCTACACAACTACCAGGTAGATTATAGTATACACACCTGTACCAGGACAGCCCCACACCCTGCCAACACCTGCTACACAACTACCAGGTAGAGTATAGTATACACACCTGTACCAGGACAGTCCCACACCCTGCCAACTACCAGGTAGAGTATAGTATACACACCTGTACCAGGACAGTCCCACACCCTGCCAACTACCAGGTAGAGTATAGTATACACACCTGTACCAGGACAGCCCCACACCCTGCCAACACCTGCTACACAACTACCAGGTAGAGTATAGTATACACACCTGTACCAGGACAGCCCCACACCCTGCCAACACCTGCTACATAACTACCAGGTAGAGTATAGTATACACACCTGTACCAGGACAGTCCCACACCCTGCCAACACCTGCTACACAACTACCAGGTAGAATATACAGTACACACCTGTACCAGGACAGCCCCACACCCTGCCAACACCTGCTACACAACTACCAGGTAGAGTATAGTATACACACCTGTACCAGGACAGCCCCACACCCTGCCAACACCTGCTGCACAACTACCAGGTAGAGTATAGTATACACACCTGTACCAGGACAGCCCCACACCCTGCCAACTACCAGGTAGAGTATAGTATACACACCTGTACCAGGACAGTCCCACACCCTGCCAACACCTGCTACACAACTACCAGGTAGAATATAGTATACACACCTGTACCAGGACAGCCCCACACCCTGCCAACACCTGCTACACAACTACCAGGTAGATTATACACACCTGTACCAGGACAGTCCCACACCCTGCCAACACCTGCTACACAACTACCAGGTAGATTATACACACCTGTACCAGGACAGTCCCACACCCTGCCAACTACCAGGTAGAGTATAGTATACACACCTGTACCAGGACAGTCCCACACCCTGCCAACTACCAGGTAGAGTATAGTATACACACCTGTACCAGGACAGTCCCACACCCTGCCAACTACCAGGTAGAGTATAGTATACACACCTGTACCAGGACAGTCCCACACCCTGCCAACACCTGCTACACAACTACCAGGTAGAGTATAGTATACACACCTGTACCAGGACAGCCCCACACCCTGCCAACTACCAGGTAGAGTATAGTATAGTATACACACCTGTACCAGGACAGTCCCACACCCTGCCAACACCTGCTACACAACTACCAGGTAGAGTATACACACCTGTACCAGGACAGTCCCACACCCTGGTATAGTATACACACCTGTACCAGGACAGTCCCACACCCTAGTAGGGTATAGTATACACACCTGTACCAGGACAGTCCCACACCCTGGTATAGTATACACACCTGTACCAGGACAGTCCCACACCCTGGTATAGTATACACACCTGTACCAGGACAGTCCCATACCCTGCCAACTACCAGGTAGAGTATACACACCTGTACCAGGACAGTCCCACACCCTGGTATAGTATACACACCTGTACCAGGACAGTCCCACACCCTGCCAACACCTGCTACACAACTACCAGGTAGATTATACACACCTGTACCAGGACAGTCCCACACCCTGCCAACTACCAGGTAGAGTATAGTATACACACCTGTACCAGGACAGTCCCATACCCTGGTATAGTATACACACCTGTACCAGGACAGTCCCACACCCTGCCAACACCTGCTGCACAACTATATTTTAACCAAAAATCTAAATATACTCTATATTTGCTATATTTTTCCCCTTTCCCACTAAAGTTGCCTATTATTATTAAATCAAATCAACTTTATTCATATAGGACATTTAAAAACGATTTTTCATTGTACCAAAGTGCTTACCTTAATAAAACACAACAAGTTGTTTATAGTGTGCGTGCGCGCACGTGTGTGTGTGTGTGTGTGTGTGTGTGTGTGTGTGTGTGTGTGTGTGTGTGTGTGTGTGTGTGTGTGTGTGTGTGTGTGTGTGTGTGACATGCTTCTATACATCTCACCTTCTTTCTGTTTACACTCACACAAGGGTTTCATCAAACATGTTCACACTGTGCAATAATGAAATTGACATCTCCTCAAATGTGACAGCGAATACACCAGATGTTGTTGTTGTTGATGAAGACAGCAGAGAAGTTCCCATCCTAGAAGTAGGCTGTGCGTTTGACTATGGAATCCCCAAGCTGAAAGCCACATCGTTAGCAAAATCTTGCTCAGTATCTGTGCTAATAGGCAGCCGTCACATATGGAGGAGACACTGCTTCCTGTATCCCTAGACCAGCGGTCGGCAACCCAAGATGTTGAAAGAGCCATTTTCGACCCCAAATTAAATTCA
>CM076974.1:447500-524374 GCA_039105355.1 Benthosema pterotum
CCATAGCCTAGCATCCTAGCTCACAGCAGTTGTATTGCTTTTCATTGAATGACACAGCTGTGACGCAATCATACCTTCCACACCGGCCAACCCCCCACTTCTCACATCTAAAATATTTTTGGGGCAAAAGTAGGCCTATGTTTTTTTTTGTCTTGTCATTTACTTTTATGGATACAATTAGGCATTGTAAACAATCTTTCTCAATATGCTGTACTTGTTTTAATAGCGTGTCTGTGTGTGTTTAAGAGGCGTCCCCCCCACTTCTAAAAGTCCTACTACAACACTGCTCCCCGTCTCCAGCGTAGGGTTGCTCAGTGCGTTGCACCAAACACACCGGTGTGAATAAACGAACGAGGAGCACCAAATGCCCCAAATACACCAGGTATAAACAAACGACTACAGAGCACACCAGTGCGTTTAGGGCGCATTTCCGAGCGCACTCTTAATGACATCATCAAGTTGTGTTTCACCATGTTAATGATTTTTCTTCCGACTTTTTTTCCTGAGAGTGTACACATGCCAACCAAATCGTTAGGGTCCACATTTGGTTCGCATTTGTACATTTTTGGGAAACATTTGAAAATGGGTGTAATTCCCCTTTAAGCGGTTAAAACATAATTGTTACAAGCGACTGGAAAAGCTATGAATTCTGATCGTTTTTAGCTCCTCGACATACATGTACTGGCTGTGGTTATTTGGATATGTATTACTAATACTGTGTATTTGTTGAGTTTCTCATCTTAACCAAATACAGTTTTGCAGCCTTGAAAGAATTAATGTGCCTCATGACGTACATCCTGGAATTTATTCAGCATTTATTGAGGATATTCAGATGGTTAATTATTATTATATTGTCTTCCTGTTGTTGAATATATGTTTCATTTCTAATTCCTTCTTTGTTGAATAAAGAAACAAATGTCTTTAACGTCTAGTATGCTCATTTCAAAATGCCTTTTGGCTTTTATATCTGATAAAAAAATATACAGTATATGGCGAACATGTTGACTAATTGGCCGATTTTGATGATTCTGACATCAAAGTATACATTTTCTTGGGTGCCGAGTTGATTTCTGAGGTGACCGAAGCAATTAAAGTTCAGGGTCATGTGTCAAAGGTCAATGTCATGGTCGTTTTGTATCTAAATGTCCTGTAATAGTAAAGTGACCCATATAAGTTCAGTTTTAATCAATGACTAGTCACCTTTACAACAAGGTATGGCATATAGAGATTGGACATTCCTGGAATGAGTAATGTTGCTAAACATGTGGGTTGCACCCCCAAAAGTTTGGCGAAATGGCTAATGGCTTGCATCAACCCTTGTTTTTGAGGGTCACTATGCCCACATTCTGAAGATATGGGCTCTCACAAAAACTTGGTCTTAAATTGTGAAAGGTACCAGGAATGACACCAAATGATGCTGCTGTAACTATGGGGCACATCATTTGTCCATCGATGGAGGGTGGATCAATGAGGCTGTTATTGAACACCCATCCAACCAGCTTGACAAGGGGCTTAACAGATATGGTTGAAAAGATATACCTTATGAGAAGTTAAGCCTCGTAGGGTGTTTTGGGAAAAAGGAAAAACGACCATTAATCTTCTACATTCTCTAGTTGTGTAGACTAAGTTGGGCTAATTCACATGATGAATATGTTAACTCTTGAGGGTGTAAAAGGGGGGCAGCTGGTTAACCAGCTGCCCCCCCTACCAATATAGCCTACCACAACCTTTGCAATTGTTTGTCTTTTCTGTATATTTTTTATGCAACCCCTTTACCTCTATGATCTGTTGCTTCTGACACTTAAAGAATATAAGATCAATTGTTTGATGAAATGTACAAAATGGCCACTATCGTGGAGTGTATTCTTAAAGTGTGTCCATTCAGCTCTGTTGTTCTTGAAATTTACTGTAAAGAAAGAAAGAAAGAAAGAACGATACATTTGGCTACTAGGCAGGGTACACAGTGAAAGACATCCTCGCTTTTAATGGTCTTATTTTAGGTCGTTTTAAAATCATAGTTCAACATAAACATTACAGAGGCTTTAGGTGTCACTGAATAATAGTTTAAAACAATTGCCACACTGCAAAAAAATGCTGTCCTACATATAAGAAAAATATATACATATATTTGAGTGTAATAATACTAGAAACAGGCAAAATAATCTGTGGGGTGAGTGAATTGTACTTGGTAAGAATTCTTGTAATAAGAAATATAAAACAAGGTTGATAATCTTATACGACTTGCTCTTGGTTAGTATATCCTTCTTACAACAAGAGCAATCATACTTAGTCTAGATTTAAGATTACAAGCCTTGCTTAGTTCAGAGTTTTTTTTGCAGTGCATGATTTTGCATACATAAGATTTCGAAATTTGCGCCAATCTCGCTTGTAACAATGTGTTTCAAACTTTCAGCCTCCAGGGTTTGTCATTATTAGGATTGCAATGACCACTGACCACGTGACTGCATTTCCCCCTTTATTTAACTAGTAAAAACATATTGAGACAGCGTCTCATTTTCAAGTGGGAACTGGCCAAGAGGTAAAACAAAAAGTTATAAACTTCAGGACCACATCATGGACCGGTCACATATTGAAACAGCGAAAACATCCATAATAAATCCACATATACAGTATATAATAAGCAAATGCTGGACTGTATACCTAAGATCATACCTGGGCATCATGCGGCCCGGGGGCCAAATGCGGCCCTTTGGCTGACTCTGACTGGCCTGTGAAAGGGTACTGTGGTTTTCAACCAGTGGTCCGGGGACCACTAGTGGCCCTTGAGAGTGTCCAGTTAAATATGGAAAGTTGGTTAACCAGATGCAACTCATTGAGAGCGTAAACATGAAACCAAATGGACCCTTGTGGGTCCATTTGGTTTCGTGTTTACACTCTCAAGAGTTAAAATATCCATCTGAATTAGCCAGAGAATGTAAAGAATGGTCATTTTTTTTATCTATGTTTGCCTGTTTTTGTTTGTGAAATCCAGCCTGGTATTGTGGACAAAAGCAAAAGAAATATTTAGTTTTAGGTCTGTGGGGCTAAAATCATCATCCAATGGTGGTCTGTGGCCCAAATCCTGAATAAATAGAGGGCCCAAAATGGTTGGTCTTATTCTTACTTTCGTCTTGAAATTACATTAATATTACACAGACTTTAGTTCAGCCTTTAGTCTTGGCTTCTCCACAATATTTCATGTATCTCATTTGGCCCCTTGGGAAAAATAATTGCTCACCTCTGCCTAAGATTATCCTTTTAAAACTACTCAAGGGAACGCTTGTTGCATACAGGGTTGATGGAAGTGATTCGCAAAATGGGTCAATAGATGGCGCTAATGCACCATGAACTGGTTGAAAAGAAAAAGCAGATGTAATGGGACCGGAGTTGAGTTCAGCGTGTTTCTACACGGACGGTAGAGAGAGGGACACAGGACCGGAGTGGAGTTCAGTGTGTTTCTACACGGACGGTAGAGAGAGGGACACAGGACTCTAAAGTGTGGTCGGTGATGCGAACAGTTTTAACATTGATGATTCAGAGTTTAAGTAAAATAGAGTTTTACTGAACACCACGGCAGACAGGGACCACAGAGACAGACAGGGACCACAGAGACAGCCAGGGACCACAGAGACAGCCAGGGACCACAGAGACAGACAGGGACCACAGAGACAGACAGGGACCACAGAGAATGTTTTACTGAACACCACGGCAGACAGGGACCACAGAGACAGCCAGGGACCATAGAGACAGCCAGGGACCACAGAGACAGCCAGGGACCACAGAGACAGCCAGGGGCCATAGAGAATGTGGATGTCTTCAGATGGAGAAAAATAAGTTGAGAAGAAACTCCACACTATGAAGATGGAAACCAGACACACTGACCAGGACACATTCACAGGTTAGTCTAAACCAGAGACACTGACCAGGACATATTCACAGGTTAGTCTAAACCAGAGACACTGACCAGGACATATTCACAGGTTAGTCTAAACCAGAGACACTGACCAGGACACATTCACAGGTTAGTCTAAACCAGAGACACTGACCAGGACATATTCACAGGTTAGACACTTTCACAACACCCCAGTTGCTTGTTGCTTGACTTTGTTCCCCCTACACCAGGGGTTTTCAACCTTTTTGACACCAGGGACCACCATTTATTCAGCATTTGAGCCACGGACCACCATTTGATTACACTTTCACACCAAAGACCTAAAATTAAATAATTCTTTTGGTTTTGTCCACAATTCCAGGCTGGATTTTGCAAACAAAACAGTGCAAACTTCTTAATTAAGTGGCGGTAATTCAGATGATGAATATATATATTTTTTTTAACTCTTGAGAGTGTAAAAATGAAATCAAATGTACCCGCAAGGGTTGGTTTCATTTTTACACTCTCAAAAGTGTGAAAATGTGTAAAAATCATTTTTACACTCTCAGGAGTTACATCTGATTAACCAACTTTACATCATTTAGCCTGGGGACCACCTGGAACCTTCTCAAGGACCACTGGTGGTCCCCGGACCACCTGTTGAAAACCCCTGCCCTACACAATCTCTGATAGTTGTGGTTTCTTGCGATCATTCACAGTGACATGTGCTAGCACTGGAATCCGCTTTGATGTTGAAAATGAATTATGCACACTACAGCTTAAAGGGGAATTCCACCCATTTTCAACATTTTTTTTGAGAGTGTATAAATGCAACTGGTTCCATTTTAGCCCTGCATGGCTTTTAATCCTGTTCAGGATATAAAAGCCATGCTTCAGTCTGCATGACTTGCTGTGACATTTAAATGTGGGCGCTTGTGGTATCTGAGGAACCCACATCATGTCACATTATGGTAGAATATTCACATCATGTATGATGCTGTTGTATTTGTGCACAAGTAATGACTTTCTGTGTGAGAACATTGAGATCTGTTAAGAGATATGCGTGTTTCTGCAGTGGCCTGCCATAGGCTAAACAACTCAGTGAGTTATCAGGAATGCCACTGGGTTATCTAGGTCATCAAAGATTTCTAGGTTTGGGGTAATAAACCTCCTTTGTTAATTTGTGCTCGGAGACACAGGGGTAATTAAGTGTGCACATACAACATGCACTGGTCAGTGTGCACGTAGGTAGACACAATGGTTAAGTCAATGATAAAAAACCCTCTGCTCAGGTGCAGAGGGGGGTCTGTCTACAGGGGCTGGTCTTCCGTGGCTGTTCTACAGGTGCTGGCTCTCAGGCAACTGGGGTCAGTCACTCTCTGGGCAGTTGGAGAGAGAGGGGCAGAGAGATAGGATGCCTGCTCTAAACATGATTTGGTGTAACTAAGCTGAATGTCTTCAAATAAAATGACTGCAAAGAGGACATGCCTGGACTCTACTTCACTCCCCACACACGGTCAAAAGTACTCCTATAGACTACAATGAAATACGACATAATAATGGCAACCACGAAGGGACCCACTATTCGACGATACGACACGCTCTTTGTGTGCTAATTGTTCAATGTGCCACCCATTAAATGATTCCAAAGACGTGTGGTCTCATATAGTCCTCTACTTTCATATCCAGGGCTTGACACTAACACTTGCCCGCTTGCCCGGGGCAAGTAAAAAAAAATGGTGGGGCAAGTGAAGACTGCTACCTGGTTGCCCGATCGGGCAAGTGTGCAACATAGTGCACTATAACCCAACACAAGATAAATTTGTCTTGAAGGCAGTCATTGCACTCTACCTCTGTGTCTTGTGTCAAAATGACCATTAATCTTCTACAGGGTAGACCTGGACTAATTAAGATGATGAATTTTAACTCTTGAGAGTGTAAAAATGAAACCAAATGGACCCGCAAGGGTCCATTTGGTTTCATTTTTACGTTCTCAAGAGTTGCATCTGGTTAACCAACTTAACTGCGGACCACCTGGAACCTGGGGGGCAAGTGACCATGACCTGAGGGCAAGTAGAACCTGACTTGCACTTGCCCGATGGGCAAGTGTCTCGGAGACCTTAGTGTCAACCCCTGATATCCATGTCAAAGTTGTGGCGGAAAACGTTTACTTAGTCAAATATCTCCACTTTTCACGAGACGCACACAGACATCTCTCCCTTCAGACAAAGGGGATCATAATACCAGCTGCACCTGATCACTGCAAACGTCATCATCACAAAAAGTTTGGGGAAAACAATTGGCAGGTGGTGACGATGTTTGCAGTGATCACTCAGAAAAAAGAAGTGTCTAAATAAATCCATTAACATTGTGAAAGTGCATCTTGATGATGTCATCAAGATGTTTCACCATGTTAGTGGTTTTCTTCAGACCTCCATTTCTAGGAAACACAGAATGGGGAAACGATTTCATCATGTCCACCCAGCATCTCTAGGGCAGGGGTGCCCAACCTTTTTTGACCCAAGATCTACTTTTCAGCAGCCAACCCCTCCGAGATCTACCAGTCCAATATCAACATTTCAAACCACACGCATCGTTGCCAGCCTGCAGTAACTTCACAACAACACAACACTACTTTGTTTTACCACTTTACTTTATGTCCATATAAACATAAAGTACAACAGACTTGTCATAAATAGGCCTACAACAGTACAACATAAGTACAACAGACTTGGACAAACACTGCCATTGCAAATGCATCACACACAGACGAAAATCGCTCTTTTTTTCTTTTCTACCCCATTTTTTTCTTTCCCCCCCACATCTCCCGAGATCTACTTGTGATCAGGACGAGATCTACCAGTAGATCCCGATCTACTGGTTGGGCTCCCCTGCTCTAGGGTATACTAATGACATATTAAAATGTTGAAAATGGGTGGAGTTCCTCTTTAAGTAGGTTGTTGGTTAGCCCTGATGTGTCTCTGTATTCTGTCCAAATGGACTTCATATCAGAGCCGTGACTTTTCAGTTGCCACCCGAAATAAAGCAGCAGGGTTGGGAAGGAGCGCTTGTTTTACCCTGCCGGCTACTACTAGTAGGGCGGGAAGAAGGAAGTTTTACTGAGGTTATGGTTAGGTTTAGGCATAGTTTTACTGATGTTAGGTTTAGATTTAGGCATAGTCTATAGGCTATAGTTTTACTGAGGTTATGGTTAGGGTTAGGTTAGGTTTAGGCATAGGTTTACTGAGGTTATGGTTAGGGTTAGGTTAGGTTTAGGCATAGTTTTACTGAGGTTAAGTTTAGGGTTGGGGTTAGATTTAGGCATAGTCTATAGGCTATAGTTTTACTGAGGTTATGTTTAGGGTTTAGGTTCAGGGTTAGACGGTGCTTTATGCGGTTACTAACCCTAAACATAACCTCAGTAAAACTATGCTTCGCCCCGCCCTACTAGTAGTAGCTGGCAGAGTAAAACAAGCGCTCCTGCTCCTTCCCAACCCTGCTGCTTTATTTCGGGTGGCAACTGAAAAGTCGCATCAGAGCCATGGATCAGTCGTCGTCACTTTTTGCTGTAGCAGCAATGCAAATCTAGATTCTTTATAATGGGGCTGACTCTAGAGTTGCAATAGCCGCAATGCAACTCTAGATTGTTTTATGATTGGGCTGAATCTGGAGTTGCAATTCCCTCCATTGACTTTCCCATTACAAGAAATTTCATCTGTGATCTGCTTGTATTAAACAGCGTCAAACTCACCGACTTTGCAGCTGTAGAGGAAGCTTTAATTATCCTCTTTCTATCTGCAAAGCTTTTGTGCTGTAAAAATCCAAGGTAGACATGATGTTATGAGATACTTTATGTCCAAAATATTCCTCTTTAAAACAAGACCTGTGGGAGAGCGCTTGTTTTATACACTGAGACACACCTGGTCGGTGCACACGCCGTATCGACACCTGCGGTTTGAAAAAAAGAACAGACTTTCAGTAAAGTATGATATTTGTTCAGTTACAGGTGTTATAAAGTATTATGTCACATGGTTACATTCCCCACACCCTTTGATATTTTCTTTTCCCTTTTATCTACTCTTATGGTTTTCTGCTTCTGGCTTTGCAGAAGTGAATATATGTGTAAATGTCTTGATGAAACCAACAATGTAAAATTCAAGGTTATCAGGAGATGTAGTAGGCTACATCTCCCAGCTGTTAATAACATTTAAATCAAAAGCAGCACTGATCCTCAACTACTTTCCTCATCATTTAAAGAGGGGGTGCTGTGATTTTAATATTTTTTCCCATTTTGTACATGTTTAAGAGGTGACAGTATGTAACCCTAACCCTAGACCCCTTGGTGTGGTTTTTATGTGCAATGATGTCTTTCCTTTGTATTTAGGGTTTCTTCCTGGGGGCTGAACCTTTCCAGTTAAACGTGCCAATGAAAAAAAATTCAATATAGTGACATCACATGCTCAGCCCCTCCCCTAACTCCTCCCCCTTTATCATACAACTAAAGCTGTGGGCGTGGCTTCAGTTCAGGTGGATCTCCACCCATCACCACCCACCAGGCAAACCAGGCATACTTAATGAACTGGTAGGGTGGAATCATAAACATGACAGTTTAACAAACACTGTACACTTTTTTGGGGAAAAAAATCTTACTTTTCATATTACATTAATACCTGATGATCATGTAATAGGGTAGAAAAATCATGGCACTCTATCTTTAAGCCTGTTCTTTTTTCAAACAGCAGGTGGCGATACTGCATGTGCACCGACCAGATGTGCACCATGAAACAAGCGCTCTCCTACAGGTCTTGTTTTCAAGATGGCAGCTTGGTGATGTTTGTTGAGGAATATTTTGGACAGAAAGTATCTTAACATAACATGTCTACGGTGGATTTTTATGGCACGAAAGCTTTGCAGATAATTCAAGCTTTCTCTACAGCTGCAAAGTTGGTGAGTTTGATGCTGTTTAATACAAGCAGATCACAGATAAAATTTCTTGTAATGGGGGAGTCAATGGAGGGAATTGCAATTCTAGATTCAGCCCAATTATAAAATAACTAGTGTTGAATTGCGGCTAAAGTTGTAATTCACTCCGAATTACGAATTTGACACGAATTTTCATCTGTGATTTTATTGAATGACATTGCAGCTGTAGGGAAATGTTGAATTATCCTCTATCTCCAGACATGTTATGAGCTACATTGTGTCCAAAATATTGCACAAACAAATGAAGTGTCAACACCCAGCCGCCATCTGGATTTTTTTTATTAGAGACCATAAAACAAGACATGTGGGAGGGCGCTTGTTTAATACTCCAACGCACTCCTGATGCACACACAACTGACCGGTGCATGTGCAGTATCTCCACCTGCTGTTTGAAAAAAGAAAAAAAAGAAGAAGAAGAAGAAAAAAAAAACATTGTCTGTTTAGATCCTGAAGTAAAATCATGTGCTGTGCAAATCAAATAGTTTTATATCTTTATAGTGCTGCAAAGCGTTGGTCAAAATAACAATTATTCTCCACGAAATATGAAATATGACTTTTAGATGAAAACCGCTGGCACTGGCTACCTCAAAAAATATGAAAAAGGGTTGGCACTGGGTGTGTTAAGTGGGTAGTGATATTACTTCTCTCTCCTCGTCCTTCTAGATCTCTCACACCTGATTAAAGAGGAGAGCATCTCCAGTCTGGTCCAGGTGAAACTAGAACCTCTGCAGATGCAGATTGAAGAGGAACAGCAGGAGAACAGTCCCAGTCTGGTCCAGGTGAAACCAGAACTTCGACACATGCAACCTGTGGTGAAGTTGTACAGGATCGGTATGTACCATACCTTAAGTGTTTCAGTAGTAAATTATTCCTAGTAGCCTGCACAATATTTTAAAGCATGTGATATTCATTTGATAATGTTGAATGCCTCTATAGACCTCGTCTCGTGACGTCACCAGCCCTGTTCCACTAGTGGAATCCTCATTCATTTTCCTCATAGACTTTTAGAAAATGGTTACCTAATAAAAATACGATTGCGCTGCGGCCAAAGCCAACTCGGGTCGTGACAAATCATGACAACTAACACAATATCGTCATATAATGTATAATTAGGAAGAAGTAGAAAACGACATGATACAAGACTTTTTGTTTCGTTTTTTTATTGTCCCAAAAGTTTGTGTGTGTATAATTCGTCACGACTCGAGTTGGCTTTGTCCACGGCGTAATCGTCTTGATATAAATTATTTTCGAAAAGTCTATGAGAAAAATAAATGGGGAATCCAACAGTGCAACAGGGGCGGTGACGTCACTGCACATCTCTATACTTGCCTTCTATAACTAAAACATACAGATAAAAACACCTTCAATACTTTATTTCTTTCATAAATAGAGAATCTTTTACCCAATAGGAGGTGCTATGGTCGCAGGATGATGATGTCACATGAGCATATTCATCCATATATAGATCACACATGGACATGTGACATCATCATCCTGCGCCAGGAGCAGTTCATGTTGAGTGAAATATTCTCCATGTATGAAAGAAATAAGATGCCATTGGTGTTTTTATTTGTTTATTTTAGTTATGTAGGGAAAGTATAATGTTTTAAGCGATGTTTATCTTATTAGTCAGGGATCCTTTTAAGTGTTTCAGTAGTAAATTGTTCCTAGTAGGCTGCACAACATTAGAAAGCAAGTGATATTCATTTGAAAATGTTGAATGCCTCAATAATAATAACAACCAACACCAATTTAAAGGTATAGTAAGTGATTTCACTTAATTCAAATATTATTTATTTTTACTTCTTTTTTGGTTAATCCTTTCTACCGAGTGTGGTGACCATATAAGGAGTTCCTCCCTTTTCAGAGTGAGACCCTGGGGTAAAAAAAAACACACAAAAATCCCTATACCTTTACTATACCTTTAAGGGTTTGAGATGGAGATGGGATGTGGCAAGGTTATACCTTTGGGGAGACTAACTGATGAGGTTTCTTTCTATAGTATTGCCAATGTATGCCAATTACTGTCTCAACTACTGTAAGTGCATTTTAATAATATAACTATAATTAATACTAACTAATACTAATACTAATACTAACTATAATTCGTACCCTGTCCGTGCACGTACCCTGTCCGTCCATCCGCCCGTCCGTGCACGCGATGACGTCATATATGGAGCTGTCAGAAGTCCGTATATCTCCATATATGGAGCTGTCAGTAGTCAGTATATATCCATATATGGAGCTGTCAGTAGTCAGTATATATCCATATATGGAGCTGTCAGTATATCTCCACCAAAACATGATGTTATTTTGTAAGGGTGCTATTTGTTCTTCTCTCTTCTGTCGTCCTCCGTCCTCTCTTCCTCAATCTAGGTCACTCACTACTTCCTGTGTTTAAAGACCAAGTTTCCCATGAACACCAGAGGAGTAGCCTGAGCCTGGCCCAGCTGAAACTAGAAGCTCTGCCGATTAAAGAAGAACAGCAGGAGATACGTCCTGTTCTGTTCCAGGTTAAACTAGAGCCTCAACAAATTAAAGAGGAGCTACTGCTAAGACCCGATGAGTCAACACTGACAGTGCACAGTAAAGATGAAGATGATGACAACAACTGTGTGACTGATCACATGAAATCACAAGCATCACAGGCAAAAAGAGATGACCGGCTCGACTGTTCTCACAGTTCAGAATATGACACTGAAGACAGTGATGAGTGGAATAAACTCTCTTCTGGAATGGGCGTTGAAGACAGCGACTGGGAGGAGACCCAGGAAGGTCATTCAGCTTCGAACAAACCAGACAAGCCGTCATCATCTTACCACCACAAAACATTAAGTCAAAAGTTTTGCACACAGAAGAAAACTCACATGTGTAAACATTGCGGCAGGTCTTGTAATTCATTAGTGGAACTGAAGACACACCTGCGTGTCCACACTGGAGAAAAACCATTCAGCTGTACGGAGTGTGGGAAGAGCTTCAGTCAGTCAGGTGCTCTGAAAACACACATGCGGATCCACACCGGAGAAAAACCATTTAGCTGTAAGGAATGTGGGAAGAGCTTCACCACGTCTGGTCATCTGCACACACACATGCGAGTCCACACTGGAGAAAAACCATTCACTTGTACAACGTGTCACAAGGCGTTCAGGATGTCGAGTCACCTGAAACAGCACATGCGTTTGCACACCGGAGAAAAGCCGTTCCACTGCGACCACTGTGACAAGAGTTACAGTTCGACAAGTGCCCTGAAGAAACATGAGCGGTGTTTCCACCACACCGGAGGAAAAACTTTCCATCGTGAGCAATTCCATCGTAAAGATTTTCATTGTGAGCAGTGCGACAAGAGTTTCTCGTCTCAATATAACCTGGATAGACACTCGCACACCCACATTGGAGAAACACCTTTCCGTTGTACTGAATGCGACAGGAGCTTTGGTAGATCTTATCACCTGAAGAGGCACATGCTGACCCACGCTAGTGAAAAACCGTTCCCTTGTAATATATGTGAGAAGAGTTATACCCAGTCAGGCGCCCTGGAGTCACACATGCGCACCCACACCGGGGAAAAACCTTTCCAGTGTATTACATGTTACAGGAGTTTCAGTGATTTAGGTAGCATGAAGAAACACATGCGACTTCACACCGGAGAAAGGCCGTTCCGATGCGTTACATGTGATAAGCGTTTCAGTGATTCAACCAGCCGAAACAGACACATGCGTACTCAACACTAAGACGAGACGATCAACTCCACTGTGAATAGTATGAGAATTACCAGATGTTTGTATGTTTGAAGGGGAGGTGCTTTTCTGTAAACCAGCAAGATATACTGTACAGTGCCTATTGATGATTTGTATTTTTATTAGGATAACCTTGTGCCACATTTTGTAGATGTGTGCACATTCCTGTAGACTGCATTGCATGAACGATGCAATTTGACTTTTAAAACGGTCCTCGTTTCCACGCGGCCCCATCATGTGGTAAAGCTAGACTTATGCCTTTTGTGCAATTCGCAGAGCATTTTTATGCTTTTACTTTGTGGTTTCGTGGTTGAGAAGCTTTACCAACTAGCCATGGGGTTTTGCTCAACAAAAGGAAACCATAGCAGGCATCCCACCAAGCCAAGCGGTGTTATGATGACTAGAACTAGGCCAAATCACACAGCCCATATGTGGATGAATTACGTCATTTCCAGGACACCTTCACCAGTTGGAAAAAAAAAAATAAAGCTTCTTCTGGGCATTGATTTAACATCATATTGTCTCAATCAAAATGTCACATTTTTCCAGCTCCTGGCCGTGCTTGCTGTGGGATATGATAGATCACCCTTCACTATTGTTTACTTTATTGTTTCCCCTTTCTATTTTTAATAGCTCCCTTAAGTTCCATGATGAAACTCTGTTCAAATATCATGCGATTATTAAAGAGGGAGTGTCGTGATTTTTTTTTTTCCCAGTTTTGGAAATGTTTAAGATTACTCAATACATATACAGGGGGGACAAAAAAACACCAAGGGTTTTTATTGTTTATATTTATTTATTGTTTATTGTTTACTGGAAGGGGTGCACACAGTAAATCTTGTTTTTACTGTGTGCACCCCTTCCAGTTCATTAGGTTTTAGTGTGGGGAAAAAAACATGGAAGTCCATCTTTAAGTGTTTAAGTGTGCCAATGTTTTAGCATTAATTAACTGCAAAATTATTCACTATCCCTTGTTTGTTTTCCCTTCCTGAACCTACTGTGGATTATACCACTGTAACTGGTTGATTTGAACTGATCTGACAAAATAAAAATAATTAATCGCTATTTAGGACCATGTTGAATGTGCCCTCCCACAGCTAAAGTCCCTAAAACTAAAGAAAGCAAGAAATGTAAAACAATTGACACCCATCTTTTACTTTCTCTATTAACAACCTAAAACATGAACCTTGAAAAAAAAATAAAAATATATTAAAAGCAACCAGAATATATATATATATATATATATATATATATATATATATATATATATATATATATATATATATATAAAAATATATATATATTTAAAGCAACCAGAATATTTAATATTTATACTACACGATCACTGGTATGATCTATTAACTTTACCCACATTGTACATCATTTACTGTTATTCGTAACAGGTAAGGGTTATTTTGGCAACAATGTTTTCCTGTTTATTCTGGAGTAACATTCTGCTGGGTCGGAGTCAAGTCCAGTGTGTTTCTACACGGACGATAGAGGGAGGGACACAGGTCTACGAGTTGAGTCCATAGGCATATATGGTATTAGGGAATTTAAGTTTCCATGTCTAGGCCTTGGACAGGACGAGAGCAGTAGGCGTGGTCCGTCGCCGTTGCAACAGAAGCCCAACATAGTTCATAAAGCAGGCGACGCCAACGGGATCCACCTCTTCTACTGGCGTCTCTGGTTTCCATGGTGACGCCCCTCTACAGCGTAGCTCTCGTCCACGTTGTAACACGACGCCAAAAGCTGCGTTCTGCCGTCGTAGGAGAGGGTCAGACGGCCGCAAGGCTTATGTATCGAGCACAGAGCGATTCATTACTGGCGTCGTAGGTTGGACGTTCTACCAATCTTAAATAGGCTATTGATATTGACACCGGAAGTTCTCCTTTCATCCACTTGCATTAAGTTGCTCACCCAGCGCATGAGGCGATTTCACTCGTCTCAGAGGGTAAAAAAACAGAGTGCATTCTGGGAAAATGGGCCAAGAACATGAACGTGAGGCATCATGCACGAGCGGCGTGTGTGTGTCCGTGCGTAGAGTGCTGTAGGTTTCTGGAGGGGGCGGAGCCTATCACACGTTCATGTTTCTGGACCACTGAGCTCAAAACTGCATTCTCAACTTTGACCACTATGTCCATTTCACCTCAAGGTTTCCTCAGGATGTTGTGTCTATTGTGTATATATGGTCTAAGGTTCATACTAATACCTTCCTGATACCTGCCCTAGTCAAAAATCCTATAGGATATCTGGATTTTATAAGCAACCCTTTTCAGTACATTTGCTTGAAAATAATGAGTTTACTAGCAGGATATTTAAGGCTTGTTCCATACCTGTGATTCCGCTCAAATGAACAATGAGTCAAATGACCCCCATGTTCTGTGCATCTGTGCACACAGATCCCAATCTGTAAAATGTTTTGTGCCAGCCAGGTTTTTTATTTTTCATCTGTATACAACAAGAACTATTCTGGAAAATATCAGATCTACCAGCTCACAGTGACACAATTTGTGCTTGCAGATCTGCTATTCTCAAGTAGCTGCCAATGTATAGTCTTAGACCAGGGGTGGGCAATTATTTTTCCCAAGGGGCCAAATGAGAAACATAAAATATTGTGGAGGGCCAAGACGAAAGACTGAACTAAAGACTGCGTAATATTAATTGAATTTCAAGATAAAATTAAGAGTAAGACCAACCATTTTGACACCAGGGACCACTGTTTATGACATTTTATCCCCACAGACCAAAAACTAAAGCTTTCTTTTGTTTTTGTCCACAATACCAGGCTGGATTTTACAAACAAAACAGGATAACATAGATAAAATGTTAAAATGACCATTATTTTATATTCTTTAGTTGTGTAGACTTGGGGATAATTCGCATGATGAATATTTTAACTCTTGAGAGCGTAAACATGAAACCAAATGGACCCGCAAGGGTCCATTTGGTTTCATGTTTACGCTCTCAGAGAGTTACATCTGGTTACATCTGGTTAACTTTCCATATTTAACTGGAATTCTCTCAAGGACCACTGGTGGTCGCCGGGCCGGTCAAAGTCAGCCAAAGGGCCACATTTGGCCCCTGGGCCGCATAATGCCCAGGTATGTCTTAGACTATAGTATAGTGCATAATGTGTAATTATATGTATAGCTCAGAGAAATAAATGCAGATGTGTCTTAACAGATCTCTTTAGAATTGGTGTTCTACAATGTGAAAATGGCAGTAAAATATGGTATACAGTATTTATGAATGAAAATATACTGACAATAAAACACATACATACAATATGTCTTCCACCAACATCACATTTATTTATCTTCAGTTGTACGTACAGACAATATTAGTTTGACCTCTTTATGGCAGTGATTCACAAAGTGTGGTCCGGGGACCCCAAGGGGTCCTTGAGGTAGCCATGACGCCCATAGCCCCAGAGCCTACAGTATATCCTGTTTCTATAGAAGTAATTGCCTCAATTCAGCATACAGTAGCACAAAAGTCACTCTCTTTGCTGATTCTGGATTGTCTGCACCTTTGTTAATTGACATCCACACATTTCCCTCTCTATCACTGTAATTAAAGAAGAAGTTACTACATTACTACTACAAGTTTTTCATTCCAAAATAATACCCCCAGCTGAATTAGAATGTTGCAGCCTGAACAATACAAATATACTAACATATTAGCTCTGCTCTTCACTTTCTGTGGGGCCGATTTGGATTGAGGCTTAGCCTTCTGATATTCATACTAGGGCTGGGATAAAAAAAAGAAAAAATAAATAAATTTTAATGATAATAATTTGAAGCTTTAATTGATCAATTAATCAATCACATAGATCCCAGAGAACAATTAGACGAAACATGCACTGAAAATCCACCATCAACATAACGGTTGAACAAAGGGACTTCGGATCAATGGCAGCTCACCCTGATTGGCTTCCTGCCTGAAGTTCGTCTAGTGAACAACAGTCCTGTGGTGAAAAATCTGTTTTTAGAATGAGGTTTAATAACGTGTTTTTTTTTTGTGATGAATTAATCTCAATGAATCAGTTAAAGATGGAGCGGCATGATTTTTTTCACCCTAAAACATGATCATTATTGTAATATGAGGAAGAAGATTTTTTCAAAAAAAGCGTACAGTACATGGTAAAATGACGTTTTTATGTGGGCAGCCTCACCAGCTCATTGAGTATGCCTGGTTTGCCTGGTGGGTGGTGATGGGTGGAGATATACTTAAACTGAAGCCACAGCCCCACAGCTGTAGTTGTATGATAAAGGGTGGTGGTGAGGGTGGTGGTGGGGGGGGGTGGGGGGGTTAGGGGAGGGGCTGTTGATGTGATGTCACTAAATTACAATTTTTTTCATTGGTATGTTTGACTGGAAAGGTTCAGCCCTCAGGAAGAAACCCTAAATACAAAGTGAAGACATCATTGCACATAAAAACTACACCGATGGGTCTAATCAAGTACTGTCACCTTTTAAACATGTACAAAATTGGAAAAAATACAAAAGTCATGCCACTCCATCTTTAAGGTCCCAGCCTTAATTCACACACACTGCCAGGCTACTCTGCCACCCTGCCACGAGGTTTTTTCCAGTGTGGGTGTGCATGTGAGTCGCCAGCCTACCGGACGTACCAAAACTCTTGTTACAGGTGTTACATTGGAAGGATTCTTCCCGGGTGTGGAGTTGCATGTGTTTCTTCATGCTACCTAACTCACTGAAACTCCTGTAACATGTAATACATTGGAAAGGTTTTTCCCCGGTGTGGGTGCGTTCATGTGCCCTCAGGCCTGAGGGACAACTGAAACTTTTGTTGCATGTGTCACATTGGAAGGGTTTTTCTCCAGTGTGCGTGCACATGTGTTTTTTCAGGCTACACGAGGTCCCGTAACCCTTCCCACAAACGCTGCAGCGGAAAGGCGTTTCCCCTGTGTGGGTGCGCATGTGCAGCTTCAGATTGTATGCCCTACTGAACAACTTGTCGCATGTGTCACAGCGGAACGGCTTTGCGATCTTAACATCGTCACTGTGGAGACGCAGGTGCGTCCTCAGACAACCTGTGTCGCTGAAATTCTTGCCGCATTGGTCGCAGTGGAAGGGCTTCTCTCCTGTGTGGGTGCGAAGGTGTTTCCTCAGGGTGCCCATCTCGCTGAAACTCTTGTAACAGGTGTGACATTGGAAAGGTTTTTCCCCTGTGTGGGTACGCATGTGCAACTTCAGGCTGCCTGCGTATTTGTAACTCTTGTCGCATTCGGTGCACCGATTCAGTGGGACGAGGTCTTCACTGGTGTTGGCAGTGCGTGAGCTGTTTGTACACAAGTGTGCCTTCATGGCACTTGACTGTTTGAAACTCGTGTTGCAGCGGTCGCAGTGGAACGGCGTTTCTCCGGTGTGCAGTCGCATGTGCTGTTTCAGGTGAGCCGACATCCTGAACGCCTTGTGACACGTAGTACAAGTGAAAGGTTTTTCCCCAGTGTGGACTCGCAGGTGTGTTTGCAGGTGATGCGACATGGTGAAGCTCTTCCCACATTCCTTACAGCTAAATGGTTTTTCTCCGGTGTGGATCCGCATGTGTACTTTCAGAGCACCTGACTCACTGAAGCTCTTCCCACACTCCTGACAGCTAAAAGGTTTTTCTCCAGTGTGGACACGCAAGTGTTTCTCCAGGCGCCATAATGAAGCACAAGACCTGCCACAGTGCTTGCACACGTGAGCTTTCTTTCTCATGCGAGTCGGCCGAGGTGGTTTTACTTGTCCCGGTTCAGTTACGGTTGGACGACTGTGAGGATCTTGTTCGTCTGTGTCTACTTGTTTCTGGCTGGTTGCAGAGCCGGTGATTGGCTGGTGGGATGCTGAGGTGATCTGTCCATCCCTCAGCATTCGGCGGTAGAGAGCGCTGTGGCTGTTCTTCATGTGTTTACGGAGTAAGACCCGAGACATGACTGTTTGTGGACATTCAGAACAGATGACCTGATTCTGGGATCTAACACCTGAGAGAGAGAGACACACACACACACACACACACACACACACACACACACACACACACACACACACACACACACACACACACACACACACACACACACACACGAAAATAATGAATTTAACGTAATTATCAACACTGACTCAATCCACTGAGCCTTTTCTCGTTTAAGAAAAAAAAAGTCAGTAGAGCACGGTTTTACACATGAGACATATAGCTGCCTAATCATCATGAAATTAATTTTGAATCTGTGATTAATCTGATGTTATAAATGTATAACAACCTTATATACAGTATGTATGTATAAGAAGCTAACTGACCTTCAGCGGTCTCCTCCCAGTCACTGTCAGATTCAGAACAGGGTAAAGTCCACTCAACACTGTCTTCAGTGTCAGATCCAGAACAGGGTAAAGTCCACTCATCACTGTCTTCAGTGTCAGGTTCAGAACCGTGTGAAGAGAGGGGTTGGTCGCCTCCACTTGGCTGTGATGCCACACCATCCTCAACATAAAGCTGTGATGTCCTGTGGTGAGTTGAGGTGCTGACCACGGACGCTGTCTCTTTGTTGTCACCATCTGGACTTGGCATCAACATGGAGCCATCAGGTCGGACCAGTAGCTCCTCCACCTGTTCTTCTTTCATCTGCAGAGGTTCTAGTTCCACCTGGACCAGTAGCTCCTCCACCTGTTCTTCTTTCATCTGCAGAGGTTCTAGTTCCACCTGGACCAGACTCATCAGGCTCTCCTGCCGTTCGGGGGAAACCTCCACTTTAAACACGGGAAGGACTGAGAGATCTAGAATGAGGGGAGAGGAGGGAGAATGTCATGAGAGAGCAACTCAATAGCCCACTGGTTTGAAACCTTTTTGACACCAGGGACCACCATTTATTCAGCATTTGACCCGCGGACCACCATTTGATGCCATTTTAGCCCCAAAGATCTAAAACTAAAGAATTCTTTTGGTTTTGTCCACAATTCCAGGCTGTATGTTGCCAACAAAACAGTGTAAACTTCTTAATTTAGTGGTGCTAATTCAGATGATGAATATTTTAAAGGCAGGGGAAGTGATTTCACTTTTGTCAGACATTTTTGTCTCCCCACCCCCCCCCCCCCCCCCCCCCCAAAAAAAAAAAGGTGTGCAGACCATATATGGAGTTTCCCCCTCCCCCACGTTAGCAGAGCTGCGAATAAAAGTTCCCCAGGTGGAGGGTGAATTCTCCTCCAATAAGGATTGAGCAGCCGGTTCACATAGTGTAGCTACTCTTGGGCACCACCCGTGCCCAAGAATCAATATACTTGATTAGCTTCTATCCGAATAAAAACACATTAAAAATAATTAAAGCAAAACATGGTGTTTTAGGCTTATTCGGACATACAGTACATTTGAATAAATTATATTACACATGTCGGTCTAAAAGGAACAGTACTCAATTGAATGTAGGCAATTTCAAAATGAACATTCAAGCCATATGTCTTGTCTGTTCTTGAAACTATAATCAACTGTGCAGCGATCAGCAGATTGTATGGGAAGAGAGATGGATCACCCTTAGCTCTTTAGTTTAGTTACACCTAACACTGATAAACAATGGTTAAGTGGAAAACCACCATGATCTTAAAGAGGGGGTGCCGTGATTTTTTGTTTTTTTTTTTTTTAATTTTGTACATGTTTAAGAGGTGACAGTATGTAAATAGACCCCTTGGTGTGTTTTTATGTGCAATGATGTCTTCCCTTTGTATTTAGGGTTTCTTCATGGGGGCTGAACCTTTCCAGTTAAACGTGCCAATGAAAAAAAAAACTTCAATATAGTGACATCACATGCTCAGCCCCTCCCCTAACTCCTCCCCCTTTATCATGCAACTAAAGCTGTGGGCGTGGCTTCAGTTCAGGTGGATCTCCACCCATCACCACCCACCAGGCAAACCAGGCATACTTAATGAACTGGTAGGGTGGAATCATAAAAATGACAGTTTAACAAACACTGTACACTTTTTGGGAAAATAACATTAATACCTGATGATCATGTTTTAGGGTAGAAAAAATTCATGGCACTCCATCTTTAATAAAAACAACTCGCCATCAATGTCTGTTAAATACATAATGACCAAGGTGAATTTAGGTGATGATGGTGATTTGTTTTATAGAAACCGGTCGAGATTAAACAGCTATATTGCAAACCTGTGTGATGAATGATGTCTGCATGATGTCTGAACTTAACTTGACCATGGTCACAGGATCACATCCTGTTCTGGCCTACTTTCATTGGCTCTTGGTTAAATTTAGGATTGATTTTTAAAATATTATTAAAGGTAGGGTAAGTGATTTGAAATTCATGGTGTAGTACCAGCCTGGTGCACTAGGGGCCCCAAGAGTAGCTACACTATGTGAACCTGCTGCTCCATCCTGATTGGAGGAGAATTCACCCTCCACCTGGGGAACTTTTATTAGCTCCTCTGCTAACGTGGGGGAGGGGGAAACTCCATATATGGTCTGCACACCTTATAATAGAGCATTTTAACAGAAAAATATTTTTTTTGGGTGATATCTGACAAAAGTGAAATCACTTCCCCTACCTTTAACTGATTTTAAATCCCTTAACGGTCTGGCCCCTCAATATAGCCAAACTCATTAGCTCCCATAAACCAGCTAGAGCGTTCCGGTCAGCCAGCCTCTCCTTATTGACCCCGCACTCTGCCCATCTTAGATCCAGGGGTGACCGTGTGTTGGCCGTGGCTGCCCCTAGTCTATGGAACAGCCCCCCTCTCCACATTAGATCGGCCCAGTCAGTCAATCGACATTTTTAAGTCTTTGCTTAAAACCCATCTTTTTGACCTGGCTTTTAGCAACGTTTGATTTCATACTTTTAATGTCAGGATAATGTTTTATCCTGTTTTTGGTTTCATACATCTGCTGTTATTGATGCTTCTTTGTAGTGTGTTGCTCTGATTGTTTTTGTGTTGCTGATTGTTTTTCATTCATGTAGCTAACAGCACTTTGGTCGGAAACTGCCGTTTTTAAATGTGCTTTATAAATAAAGTTTTGATTGATTGACGGTTTGCTGCATGGTTCTATGATGTCATTATGATTACAAAGCCTGGCTGATCAGATTAGGTATTGGACTAGCACCTCCCTCTCTTTGATCTCCGCCCGGTCGTCCATTCTGGTGGGCAAGCTGAAACACAGTTGAATGATGTGAATGGCAATTCACAGCTACTGTGTGAACTGACTATTAGCAGTGAAAAACAGTTCAACTGGATATACTGGATATAACATGGACCATACAGAATCAGTGGACTCTTGTAGCAGTGTCCATGTGTGTGTGTGTGTGTGTGTGTGTGTGTGTGTGTGTGTGTGTGTGTGTGTGTGTGTGTGTGTGTGTGTGTGTGTGTGTGTGTGTGTGTGTGTGTGTGTGTGCACGTGCACGCCTGTCAAACAATAATTATATAGCTGGTGGTCTCAACATGGCCTTTCCTGACATTGGTGACCTCAGTGAGTCTTTCCCAACTACAAATATGTGACTGAGTGAGTGAGTGATCACCCTGTTTCCCTATCTGTAATCTCATTGCCCCTGGCCAGTCCATGGAGTCAACATTCCACCCAGGACCAGCTGGGACTAGTCATTCTACACTAGTAATGTTTACCCCCAATGGCTCCATTTTCGTTACATGCTAAACCCCTTATCCCAAATCCCTTATTTCGTTTTTACTATTTTGAAAAACTTTTTGGAATATTTAAACATGTCAATCTATTACCACGTTGTGAGCTTGTAGACTGGCCAATTTGAACGACTGAAAAATGTTTTTTTTTTAATATGTTAATGGATAAAGGGTTTAGCGGTAACGAAAATGCAGCCCCAAATGTTTTAGACTATGCCATGTTTTAGAAAATGCCATGTCAGATTCACCAACTATTACCTGTGACAAATGACAGTGTGTATTTTTTAAACCTATAGATTAAACACAAAGAAGCCTGTTTCAAGGAAGGGCGACTAATTGCCAGAGCACTACATCTGGCCAGTGATTTTCACCCTCAGTGGTTTCTCCCAACAAAAGGCTTTTATGGCTACCCACTGGTTGACTTCTGTTTTACTGATTACTAGTAATAATTATATAGGACCAGTTACCACACTACTCAATATCATTTGCAGAGCTTTAGTTTCACCAGTCTGCAGTGTAGTCCAATATGCATTATGCTCTAATCAGGGCAGGTTTTGTAATCATAATCACATCATGGAGCATAGAACCATGCAGCAAACCATGGCCCCTAGGTTAAAGGGGAACTCCACCCATTTTCAAGATTTAATAAATTATATGCCATTAATATACCTTAGAGATGTTGTTTAGACATGATAAAAAAAGGTTCCCCTAATTTTGTATTTCCTAAAAATGGAGGTCTGAAAAAATCATCAAAAAAAAAAAAAAAATCAAATCAAGATGTATTTCACCATGTTAATGATTTTTCTCTCAGACCCATTTTTCCTGAGAGGGTACAGATGGAACCAAATGGACCCGCTAGGGTCCATTTGGTTCACATTTGTAGTTTTGTACCCTCTCAGGATTTTTTTTTTCTCAGGAAAACGGGTGGAATTCCCCTTTAAACTCAGACATCATTCACCACACTGGTTTGCAATATAGCTGTTTAATCTCAATCTGTTTCTATAAAACAACAATATAGCTGTTTAATCTCAATCTGTTTCTATAAAACAACAATATAGCTGTTTAATCTGTTTCTATAAAACAACAATATAGCTGTTTAATCTCAATCTGTTTCTATAAAACAACAATATAGCTGTTTAATCTCAATCTGTTTCTATAAAACAACAATATAGCTGCTTAATCTGTTTCTATAAAACAACCCGCCATCGATGTCTGTTAAATTTAGGTGACCGGAAAGTGTCCATTATTTATTTAGCCTAGATGTATTCATTCATTCATCCGTTCAGATGCTGAGCTAATGTACGACACATACTCATGCTTCAGGTTAATAGTACATTAATAACAGACAGAGAGAGCAACTCAATAGCCCAATAAGCTCTTCTCTAAGCCCCACCGATGATATTTCTTTTCAGACAGACACAGGATTGTCTGACTCTTCATGTTTCTCTGTCGTCATTCGTCAACAACAACAACAACAACAACAACAACACCAACAACAACACCAACAACAACAACAACAACACCTATGCCTACCTGACGCTTCAGACATGATCGGTAGTTCATGTTTAGTAACTTGTTTAGTAACTTTCATAGCAGAGATCATGAGGATTGTTTTAGTTACTCTGCTTTATCACTGATGAAGACATGAAGTTGGTTTTGGAATGGAATAGCCTCGATAAATCATGACTCGTCAAGTATACGAGAGTCATGCGATGCATGGCTAGTTCTGGAAGAACTGTTGGTCACTGTACGTCAGTGGTTTTCAACCTTTTTGACACCAGGGACCACCATTTATTCAGCATTTGAGCCACGGAGGAGGACCACCATTTGATGACATTTTAGCCCCATAAAGACCTAAAACTAAATAATTCTTTTGGTTTTGTTCACAATTCCAGGCTGGATTTTGCAAACAAAACAGTGTAGACTAGACTCCTTAATTAAATAGTGCTAATTCAGATGATGACTATTTATTTTTAACTCTTGAGAGTGTGAAAATGAAACCAAATGGACCCGCAAGGGTCAATTTGGTTTCATTTTTACATTCTCAAGAGTTACATCTGGTTAACCAACTTTGCATAATTTAGCCTGGGACCACCTGGAACCTTCTCAGGGACCACTGGTGGTCCCCAGACCACCTGTTGAAAACCCCTGCTGTAGTGTACGTACCTGTGGACATGTCCTGGTGGTCCCCGGACCACCTGTTGAAAACCCCTGCTGTAGTGTACGTACCTGTGGACATGTCCTGGTGGTCCCCGGACCACCTGTTGAAAACCCCTGCTGTAGTGTACGTACCTGTGGACATGTCCTGGTCAGTCTCTCTGGTGGTTTCCATTGTCTTCGGTCTGGAGTTTCCTCTCAACTTCGTCCTTTAAACCTGATGACTGAGAAAACCTTCACGTTCCTTCGTATCTGTTAGTTTTGTACAGTGGCTTAAAGGTGCATTTACTTTAGTAGTAATAACAACAGCAACGCCCGAGCACTCCTCCTTCTCCATTGATTTATATCTATCAGTGTTTTCACTCCTCCTTCTCCATTGATATTTAACACTCCTCCTTCTCCATTGATATTATAATCTATCAGTGTTTTTAGCACTCCTCCTTCTCCATTGATATTAGCACTCCTCCTTCTCCATTGATATTATAATCTATCAGTGTTTTAGCACTCCTCCTTCTCCATTGATTTAATCTATCAGTGTTTTAGCACTCCTCCTTCTCCATTGATATTAAATCTATCAGTGTTTTAGCACTCCTCCTTCTCCATTGATATTTAGCACTCTCCTTCTCCATTGATATTATAATCTATCAGTGTTTTAGCACTCCTCCTTCTCCATTGATTTAATCTATCAGTGTTTTAGCACTCCTCCTTCTCCATTGATATTATAATCTATCAGTGTTTTAGCACTCCTCCTTCTCCATTGATTTAATCTATCAGTGTTTTTAGCGAGCTAGGATAAGGGAAAGGGGGCGTGGCCCTGATGACATCATCACTCCTCCTTCTCTATAGAGCTGCGCAGTGACGTCACCGCCCCTGTTCCGGAAGTCTTTTCCCCATTCATTTTTCTCATAGACTTTTCGAAAATAATTTATATCAAGACGATTACGCCGCGGCCAAAGCCAACTCAGGTCGTGACAAATCATGACAACAAACACAATATCGTCATATAATATATAATTGGGAAGAAGAAGAAAACGGCATGATACAAGACCTTTTGTTTCGTTTTTCATCTTAGAAATTATTTTATTGTCCCAAAAGTTTGTGTGTGTCATCATGATTCGTCACGACTCGAGTTGGCTTTGTCCGCGGCGTAATCGTCTTGATATAAATTATTTTCGAAAAGTCTATGAGAAAAATGAATTGGGAAAAGACTTCCGGAACAGCGGCGGTGACGTCACTGCGCAGCTCTATTGATTTAATCTATCAGTGTTTTAGCACTCCTCCTTCTCCATTGATATTTAGCACTCCTCCTTCTCCATTGATATTTAGCACTCCTCCTTCTCCATTGATATTTAGCACTCCTCCTTCTCCATTGATTTAATCTATCAGTGTTTTAGCACTCCTCCTTCTCCATTGATATTTAGCACTCCTCCTTCTCCATTGATATTTAGCACTCCTCCTTCTCCATTGATATAATCTATCAGTGTTTTAGCACTCCTCCTTCTCCATTGATATAATCTATCAGTGTTTTAGCACTCCTCCTTCTCCATTGATATAATCTATCAGTGTTTTAGCACTCCTCCTTCTCCATTGATATTTAGCACTCCTCCTTCTCCATTGATATTAGCACTCCTCCTTCTCCATTGATATTTAGCACTCCTCCTTCTCCATTGATATTTAGCACTCCTCCTTCTCCATTGATTTAATCTATCAGTGTTTAGCACTCCTCCTTCTCCATTGATATTTAGCACTCCTCCTTCTCCATTGATATTTAGCACTCCTCCTTCTCCATTGATTTAATCTATCAGTGTTTTAGCACTCCTCCTTCTCCATTGATATTTAGCACTCCTCCTTCTCCATTGATATTTAGCACTCCTCCTTCTCCATTGATATTTAGCACTCCTCCTTCTCCATTGATTTAATCTATCAGTGTTTTAGCACTCCTCCTTCTCCATTGATATTTAGCACTCCTCCTTCTCCATTGATATTTAGCACTCCTCCTTCTCCATTGATATAATCTATCAGTGTTTTAGCACTCCTCCTTCTCCATTGATATTTAGCACTCCTCCTTCTCCATTGATATTTAGCACTCCTCCTTCTCCATTGATATTTAGCACTCCTCCTTCTCCATTGATATTTAGCACTCCTCCTTCTCCATTGATATTTAGCACTCCTCCTTCTCCATTGATTTAATCTATCAGTGTTTTAGCACTCCTCCTTCTCCATTGATATTTAGCACTCCTCCTTCTCCATTGATATTTAGCACTCTCCTTCTCCATTGATTTAATCTATCAGTGTTTTAGCACTCCTCCTTCTCCATTGATATTTAGCACTCCTCCTTCTCCATTGATTTAATCTATCAGTGTTTTAGCACTCCTCCTTCTCCATTGATATTTAGCACTCCTCCTTCTCCATTGATATTTAGCACTCCTCCTTCTCCATTGATATTTAGCACTCCTCCTTCTCCATTGATTTAATCTATCAGTGTTTTAGCACTCCTCCTTCTCCATTGATATTTAGCACTCCTCCTTCTCCATTGATATTTAGCACTCCTCCTTCTCCATTGATATAATCTATCAGTGTTTTAGCACTCCTCCTTCTCCATTGATATTTAGCACTCCTCCTTCTCCATTGATATTTAGCACTCCTCCTTCTCCATTGATATTTAGCACTCCTCCTTCTCCATTGATATTTAGCACTCCTCCTTCTCCATTGATTTAATCTATCAGTGTTTTAGCACTCCTCCTTCTCCATTGATATTTAGCACTCCTCCTTCTCCATTGATATTTAGCACTCCTCCTTCTCCATTGATTTAATCTATCAGTGTTTTAGCACTCCTCCTTCTCCATTGATATTTAGCACTCCTCCTTCTCCATTGATATTTAGCACTCCTCCTTCTCCATTGATTTAATCTATCAGTGTTTTAGCACTCCTCCTTCTCCATTGATATTTAGCACTCCTCCTTCTCCATTGATATTAGCACTCCTCCTTCTCCATTGATATAATCTATCAGTGTTTTAGCACTCCTCCTTCTCCATTGATATTTAGCACTCCTCCTTCTCCATTGATATTTAGCACTCCTCCTTCTCCATTGATATTTAGCACTCCTCCTTCTCCATTGATATTTAGCACTCCTCCTTCTCCATTGATATTTAGCACTCCTCCTTCTCCATTGATATTTAGCACTCCTCCTTCTCCATTGATTTAATCTATCAGTGTTTTAGCACTCCTCCTTCTCCATTGATATTTAGCTCTCCTCCTTCTCCATTGATATTTAGCTCTCCTCCTTCTCCATTGATTTAATCTATCAGTGTTTTCACTCCTCCTTCTCCATTGATTTAATCTATCAGTGTTTTCACTCCTCCTTCTCCATTGATATTTAACACTCCTCCTTCTCCATTGATTTAAAATCTATCAGTGTTTTTAGCGAGCTAGGATAAGGGAAAGGGGGCGTGGCCCTGATGACATCATCACTCCTCCCACCAGTGTTCTTTTCGCAAATCTAAGCTGGCTTGTATAAGACTTCCGGTGCAAATCTCTTCAAAATAAGACCATAGTTTTTAGTATTGAAAAACTATCTATTTGAGCATTTTAAACAATGCTATACCACACATATTATGTTTCTGTGCATGTTAAATGAATGAATTAATACCATTTTCCGACATTTTTTCGACCAAAGTGGAAAAAGTAATATTTTTATTTAATTTAGCGGCCCCTTTTATTTTGAAGGATGACGTCACCGGAAGTCTTATTCTAGCTCCCTTCTCCATGGCTTCCTTATCCTAGCTCATTGGACACTCAACGTGGAGTGGAGCAGAAGAAAGAAGAAACTCCAGACTATGAAGATGGAAAGCAGAGAGACTGACCAGGACATATTCACAGGTTAGTCTAGCAGTTAGACTTATGTCTCTCCCGCAACTCCATCCTAGTCCAACTGCATTTTAGGGGCTGTATATAGCTCTGGTCCAGAGCTCCACTGCTCTTATGTGTCCATTTCATCGGTGTGGTAGGGGGGGGGGGGGGGCTCACTGGGCTCAGAGAGTTACTTTCTGCTTTCTAATCCTTTGCATCGCATGACGCTGTACTTCATGTTCATCAGGGCTAGAATCAACGGTCTTCATATACAGGCGTGCAAACCTGAGCTTTTAGGCGGAAATCGCAGTTTTTATCCTAAATAGGGACCTAAGTGATTGATGCAAAGGGGGGGGGTGCGTGTGTGTGTGTGTGTGTTGTGTGTGTGAGAGAGAGAGAGAGAGAGAGAGAGAGAGAGAGAGAGAGAGAGAGAGAGAGAGAGAGAGAGAGAGAGAGAGAGAAGAGAGAGAGAGAGAGAGAGAGAGAGAGAGAGAGAGAGAGAGAGAGAGAGAGAGAGAGAGAGAGAGAGAGAGAGAGAGAGAGAGAGAGAGAGAGAGAGAGAGAGAGAGTGTGTGTGTGTGAGTGAGAGTTTGGCACACAGAGTTGGTGATTGGGTTTGGAGATTGTGTGTTGGTGCACATACAAATACATGTGTTCATAATGCCTAGAATGTGAGTGCGAGATGTGTGCACGTAGTTTGATAGAAGTTAGCTGGTCAATAACAGGAACAAGGTTTTCAGGCCTGACACTCCTTGCCTTTTGTCCAGACGGACCCTTTCAGGCCTGGCGCCTCTTGCCTTTTGTCTAGATGGACCACCACGCCCCCCCACCCCCACCCCAATGTTAACAATGAGGCATCTAGCTCATCTTTATTCTCAATTCATGCAGGAATGTGTTTGTGCACTTCTTCGAAAACATGTATGTGAGTATGTGTGAGTGACTATGTCTGTGTTCTTGAGATACAACAACCTGAACACAGCCTGAACTTCACACAGTAGACCTATGCTACTACAGTACATGTTTGCACTTGAATAGAAAAAAAAAAGCTGCATTTGATTGGGTTTAGTTCAATCACAGCTTTTTTCTGAAACAATGTTGATGCCTCTTTCTTAGTTTTCCAATGTATCTCAAGGAAATGATAATAGACATTGGAATAATAAAAATTCCAACACAAGAATGTTGGAATTTCTATTATTGTAAAAATGTAACTTAAATGCATGTCGGCTCACAATCTAGTTATTACTTTTAATTTCTTTCTCACTATAATGACTTGAGTGTAGTATTATCCTAGTGTCCTCTCACCCTTTGGTAACCCTGAAAAGCCTCAAATTCTTCACGCCGCGGGCTACATACTTTTAAAATTAAAAAAAAAGCCATTACATTATGCCCCTAAACATTTTTTTAAAAAGTTTTATTTTACCACTGCACTCTGGCTGAAAAGTCATTTTTATAGGTACCGGGGGGCTCTCATTATCCAAAAGCCAATCCTATCAACTTTGTTCTGGGATCTTACACCTTGACACTTGTAAGAAACAGAGGGAGAATGTAATATACTGTAAGTTGAAGAAAAATGGCTTTGCAAATTTGTTTTATTATTACTGCCCATTGTACCAAGAGCTACATCAATAGTTATTTAACACATCCAGCGGAGCGATAGTTCATTGAGCAGTGTTTCCCCCAGAAAATTGGTAAGTCATTGGTTAGTAATTTCACTCTCATTGGCTGTCAGCTAAGTCAGTCACACCCACATTCAATCAGCTAGTAGTCACTCACTACTGTCAGTCTTACTAGCTGACTCTGTGTCCTGTTGTGCAGATGTCAGTGTTCACATTTCCTCCACCTCCCCGGCCTCCTCCCTGTGGTACTAGTTCTGAATTCATGAGTCTGTGATTAATCATGATTTAAGGGTTGTATCAAGTATCATATTGTCGTTTCTGTTCTGTTATGGTATCTGATTACTGTGTTCTATGGACTATGATATGTTCAGTATCCATGTGCTTCAGGTATTTTGGATAACTGTTGTAATGTCTCATGTCAGTCTGCTCTGGATATGATCATGTGCTATTTTGTATTGTTTTCGGTTCCTGTATCTTTGCAATAAATGGTCTATGGTCAATCTAATTCTGAGCCGAAGTGTGTCAACGAACTGCTAAAAGATACTGTACATCTGATATGGCGTGACAGGGCATCTTGTTAGTGGCAGCCTTAAGTCTTTAAGTTGGCAGCAACCTAAAGTTTTAGGTTGCTGCCAACCTAAAGCCTTTAACTGATGCTGGCTTCATTCGTGTCCAAGTTGCTCCCTTACAAATGTCATTCTCACAAATCATGCAATTCCTGGCAGCAGGTTTGTCACCTTCTGGAAGCTAAACTCCAACCGGACGCTTGGTGGAATAAATTGGAGGTATTGAGAGCTCTGTGACCACTTCCTGAACAACCAATATTCCTTTATAAGTGAGACCTTATACTTTTACTTTTTGTGATGGTACCCTGGGGGTTGTCTCGCAAACTCCGCACAGAAAGGTGTTTTCACCCCTCCTCCAGTATTTTAAATATAAACATGAAACACATTAAGTCTCTGTTGACGTTACTTGCTCTGTCCTCGTCCTTCTAGATCTCTCACGCCTGATTAAAGAGGAGAGCATCTCCAGTCTGCTCCAGGTGAAACTAGAACCTCTGCAGATGCAGATTGAAGAGGAACAGCAGGAGAACAGTCCCAGTCTGCTCCAGGTGAAACCAGAACTTCAACACATGCAACCTGTGTTGAAGTTGTACAGGATCGGTATGTACCATACCTTAAGTATTTCAGTAGTAAATTGTTCCTAGTAGCCTGCACAATATTTGAAAGCATGTGATATTCATTTGATAATGTTGAATGCCTCAATAATATTAACAACCACCACAATCAATAAAAATGGTTAGGAGGGGGCAGAGCCTTCTAGTGGGAGAGTTAGGATATTCCTGTTCACTCCTATGCGCCAGGGCGCAGCCGTTACTGGAGGAGCATGGAGGAGCCCTGTGAGTCCACTCTCAAGCCGGAAGTCCATGAAAGGAATGGGATTTAATAGAGACCAGCAAAGTCTGGTATTGTCTCGTACACTACTGTATACATCTGGCGAGACTGTTGGAGTAGTGAGCGTTATGCTCAGATAGGACTCAAAGAGACTGTATAGTCACGTGAACTGGCTGCTCCGCTCTGCTTCCGGCCTCTGCTTCCGGGTACACAAATATTCTCTCTCTCCCACTACTCTCCCACTAGAAGGCTCTGGTGTGACCATACTGTATATTGGGGTGAACATACAGTATATGGAGACGGGTTGTGACAAGGTTTATACCTTTTGGGGCGAGTAACGGATGGATGGACAGGAGACGGGGCCGGATTTGCCATTGTGCTAGGGTGGGCTAAAGCTCGGGGGCCCCAGGCTGGGGGGGGCACCCCCGTGCTGGACCCACAGACAGATATCAGGCCCGACTCAGAAAAAAACATTGCCGTTATTTGCGATCGGTTTCTGACCCCCCCCAATGTCGCAACTCTTCACAGGGAATGGAACAGGAAGTAGGCTGACAGTTTGTCTCTGTCATGTTGTACATGTAAACATTACGTCTCGTGGTAGATGGATGGATGGATGGATGGATGGATGGATGGATGGATGGATGGAATTGGATGAATGAATGCGATAGCTAGACAAGCTAAACATATGACTTGGTAGGCTACACACTTTTGGGATTACCGTACTTAAACATGGCAGACTTCAATTCATTGAAGTTTCACGTTAGTATGAATCATCATCTCTGGCTGTTAATGTCTGTTTGCAGTTGTGGCCGTCGTGCCACCACGTCTTATAAACGTTCTAGTTCATGTCCATTCGTTAATTTAATGTTGCAGTGTGGACTAGTTTAGTTTTCACCACAACGATGAGTTGTATTCTCCGTTTTATCCTCTGACGTGCATGCGTGTGTGTTCTTGCATGCAGTGAGAGCACCCTCCTGAGTACAGTAGGACTCGCCTCCCGCAGTTATTTCTAAGTTTGACAGTAGTAAGAGAAGGTTTTTGTGTCTTTTGCATATGCCTGTGTAGCACACTGGGCAGTAGTCTTGGGCAATATACCGGTATTACCGTTTATCGTGATATTGGAAATCAATACCGAGTAATATCGTTGGGTCTGTGAAAAATATCGAATACCGACATTATACTGTATTCCATTAAAATATGAGCAATGAGACTTAATTGTAACTATACAAACAATTTTCATGTTACACACATGCCTAAACTAGCCCTTATTTGGGCTAGGCTTTTTGGAAACAATGTATTTCCAACTCCAGTTTTTCCCTATTTAGGCTGCTTTAACAGCAGAGCGCTCAGTTTCTGACCCCTCAAAGTCGCAAATTCTGAGAACTAGGGCTACGTTTACACAGAGACTATGTGAACAGAAGACGCAAAAGTGGCGTCGCGTCTTCACTTATTATTTCGCGACTAGACGAGCGTTCTCATGAGGAAATCTGTGTGCATACAGTGACGCAAAAGTGTGTAGAAATCCATTGGGCGCGCTGCCCTGTGCCCCCGCCGGGCGCACTTTCTCCGCGGCGGTGCTTCGCGACCGGCTCTGGGTCGGCCTGGAAGGGTCCGGCCTAGGGTTTAATACCGGGAAATCCTCCGGGACCCGTCTTCCCGGAGGTTATCATTTCTTTCTCAATTTTTCCACACAAATCGTGTTTTTCCAATATCTGTGAGTGGTAAAATCAAATCTATAACCCTCGCATAAGTTCCAAACATCACTCATAATTAGACTATGCAGCGAGGGGGCTATGAACAGGAGCACAATATTGGCGACACGTGGTCTAAATGCGAGCAGTCAGGACTATGGACCGCACGAATGCCGCATCCTCCTTCATTCATTGAATCAGATGCAGACCAGCTTATAGCATACACTAGCAAAAATTAAAATATGAACGTCTGAAGAGAATGTTGGACTTCCCTATACTGCATGGACTTATTTTCCTCGCGACAGATTGTCCCTGTTCTACAACTTCTTGTATCACACGGCCACTCAGCGAGCAATGTGAAATAACTTACAACACAGGTAAAAAAAAAAAAAAAAAAAAACCCCATGTCCACCGAGGCTATTGATATTACAATATTACAATATATACAAAATAAGTTATATAACTTGCATCCCGTAACTTGTTGTCATGTCAGACAGCGACTAAAACATGCGTAGTCAACAACGCTTCGTTTGCATTGATGAGCTGGAAACGCAGCTGCAATCAATAGTATTAAATGCCCTTATGCCCATACCAAATATTTGATCATCAAGCCTCAATCATCGTATCTTACGCGATGTACAAGAGCACTTTTGAGGCGCGTTCTACCATCGTATCCTCTTGATGTGCAGACAACCTTATTATGCGATATCCAAGACCACATTTGAGACGCGCTGTCAGCCCCTCTCTCTCTCTCTCTCCCCCTCTCTCTCTCTCTCTCTCTCTCTCTCTCCGATGTCCTAACCTTCCAATAAGTAGCCTATTTTGCGTGCCGCATTGCTAATATTTGTGTAACCGGCTTACATTTGTATTTGATATTGTTCATATTTCAACACGAGTCGCCCAAAGCGCCTGCGTTGCCTAGACAACGTGAGCAGAACAGCCAGTTTTGCGTCTTGGCCTGTTTATGCGGAGACGCTGCGCTGGAGCGTATACAACTTTTCCACTTTCAAGGGTGGTTTGAGATTTTTGCGTCTTCAAGCCCAAAAAACGCCGTCACCATATAAACGAAAGGCACTTCTGATAAAATATTTTATCGTCTTTACTCGCAAGCGTCTCCGTGTAAACGTGGCCTAGTGACTGGTGGAGCGTTCCAACTCTGATTGCCGTCAATACCGGTAATATCGAATATCGAGCTAATTAAGACATTATCAATACCGATATTAAAAAATCAATACCGCCCAAGACTACTGGGCAGTGCTGCTGTTGAAACAAATGGCAAACCATAGTGGTGGTATGTGAAGGGAAAGAATAGAAATATCTAAATGAGGAATAGAAATATTGTTATTTTTTGGTAGTTCAGGAAAGAGCTTTGTCAGTGTGTTGTTCACCAATTGCACCAAAATGAATAAAAAAATAGCCCATTTTTAGTAGTGGGGGAAGAGTGGGGAGTACTTGAGACACACACACACACACACACACACACACACACACACACACACACACACACACACACACACACACACACACACACACACACACACACTTTATGTACGTAAAAACAACACGTGGGGATGAATCAAATAATAGCTGTGCTCAACTTGTGTCATACTTTTACACCAAAACATGTGGTTATTTTTTAATTTCTGTCATTTCTGTTTTCTCTCTTCTGTCGTCCTCCGTCCTCTCTTCCTCACTCTAGGTCACTCACTACTTCCTGTGTTTAAAGACCAAGTTTCCCATCAACACCAGAAGAGTAGCCTGAGCCTGGCCCGGCTGAAACTAGAAGCTCTGCCGATTAAAGAAGAACAGCAGGAGATAAGCTCTGTTCTGTTCCAGGTTAAACTAGAGCCTCAACAGGAGCTACTGCTAAGACCCGATGAGTCAACACTGACAGTGGATCGTAAAGATGAAGATGATGACAACAACTGTGCGACTGATCACATGAAATCACAAGCATCACAGGCAAAAAGAAATGGCCGACTCGACTGTTCACACAGTTCAGAATATGACACTGAAGACAGTGATGAGTGGAATAAACTCTCTTCTGGAATGGGCGTTGAAGACAGCGACTGGGAGGAGACCCAGGAAGGTCATTCAGCTTCGAACAAACCACACAAGCCGTCATCATCTCACCATCACCAAACATTAAGTCAACAGTTTTGCACACAGAAGAAAACTCACACGTGTAAACACTGCGGCAGGTCTTGTACTTCATTAACAAACCTGGAGGTACACCTGCGCATCCACACCGGAGAAAAACCGTTTAGCTGTAAGGAGTGTGGGAAGAGCTTCAGTGAGTCAGGTGCTCTGAAAATACACATGCGGATCCACACCGGAGAAAAACCATTTAGCTGTAAGGAATGTGGGAAGAGCTTTACCACGTCTGGTCATCTGCAAACACACCTGCGAGTCCACACTGGAGAAAAACCTTTCACTTGTACTACGTGTCACAAGGCGTTCAGGATGTCGAGTCACCTGAAACAGCACATGCGCTTGCACACCGGAGAAAAGCCGTTCCACTGCAACCACTGCGACAAGAGCTACAATCAGACATCTGCTCTGAAACAGCACATGCGTTTGCATACAGGAGAAAAGCCGTTCCACTGCGACCGCTGCAACGAGAGCTACAGTTCAACAGGTGCCCTGAAGAAACATGAGCGGTGCGTTCACAACGTTGGAGGAAAACCTTTCCATCATGAGCAGTTCCGTCGTAAAGATTTTCGTTGTGAACAATGCGACAAGAGTTTCTCGTCTCAATATAATCTGGATAGACACTTGCGTACCCACACCGGAGAAAAACCTTTCCGTTGTGCCGAATGCGACAGGACTTTCGGTGATTCTTACCACCTGAAGAGCCACATGCTGACTCACGCTAGTGAAAAACCGTTCCCTTGTAATATATGTGAGAAGAGTTATACCCAGGCGGCTTCCCTGGAGTCGCACATGCGCAGCCACACCGGGGAAAAACCTTTCCAGTGTATCACATGTTACAGGAGTTTCAGTGATTTAGGTGGCATGAGGAACCACATGCGCACCCACACCGGAGAAAAACCTTTCCAGTGTAACACCTGTGACAAGAGTTTCAGTCATTTACGTAACCTGAATAAACACATGCGCACCCACACTGGGGAAAAACCTTTCCAATGTATCACTTGTTACAGGAGTTTCAGTGAGTTAGGTACCATGAAGAAACACATGCTACTCCACACCCGGGAAGAACCCTTCCAATGTAACACCTGCAACAAGAGTTTTTGTACGTCCGGTAAGCTGGCGACGCACATGCGGACCCACACTGGAGAAAACCCTAGTGGCAGGGTGGCAGAGTAGCCTGGCAGTGTGTGTGAAGCCAATCAGGGTGACCTGCCATTGATCCAAAGTCCCTTTGCTCAACTGTTATGCTGATGGTGGATTTTCAGTGCATGTTTCGTATTTTTATTGAGTCCCAGCCCTAGTGTGAATGCCCATGTATTTTTATTGTTTAGGCTGCAGCATTCTAATTCAGCTGGGGTTATTATAGTGTGTTACTGTAATATGACAAATTTTAAATATGAAATCCTGTTGTGGTTTAACTTCTTTAATTACAGCGATAGAGATCCAGCGATCTCTGCTACTGTATGCTGAATTGAGGGAGGTTTACTTCTAAAGAAATAACTACGACTGAAGATAAATAAATGTGTAAATATGTATGTGTTGTATTGTCAGTATATTTTTGTTCATAAATACACCATATTTTACTGCCATTTGGGGGGGTAATGCCCTAAATGCCCCTACTGCCCCACCAAACACAATGGCATGCAAGATATTTCTATTTAAAATGACTTGAAACACTACTACTGCTACTAACTAACTACAGCTGTGTCACCACTAAACCAACAGCATTTCAACATTGAAAACAGAAAACTCTCTGAGTCAGACCTTTAGCTTTATGCATGCTGCGTGTCTGTTGCAACTTCAACAACAGCTGATGTTATTATTGATGCTTTACTTGACTAATAAAAGTCCTTTAATCCAAAATAATATTTGTGGCCAGGGAAGACCAAAGGAAATCCACTGAATGTCTGTGACCAAAAAGGCAGAGGATGAAGTGTGTGGTTCTGTTCACAGATACTGTAAATATTTGTTTACAGGTCCATATTGTCAATATATGTTAACCTACAGTATATGTTGTAATTTTCAGACCACAGCAACAGCATTACTTACGCCATTGTTTCTTGGCCAGACCTTTTTTTTTTATTATTTCTTTATATAGGCTATACATTATCCATAGAACAAAATATATTCTGTATTAGTTTTTAATCTGTTGTGTAGGTATATGTATCTATCTAGTAGTCCCAACTAGAAAATGACTGACACCATAGTAAGAGTATCATGATGCTTGCACCACCATGCTTTACTATGGGGATGTTTCTCTTACTATGGTGCTGGGCCTATCTATCGCATACCAGGGATCATGGATCAGTTTGGATACATCAAAATACTTGAAGAGGTCATGTTGCCTTATGCTGAAGAGGAAATGCCCTTGAAATGGGTGTTTCAACAAGACAACGACCCCAAACACACCAGTAAGCGAGCAGCTTCTTGGTTCCAGACCAACAAAATTAAAGTCATGGAGTGGCCAGCCCAATCCCCAGACCTTAATCTGATAGAAAACTTGTGGGGTGACATTAAAAATGCTGTTTCTGAGGCAAAACCAAGAAATGAAGAGGCATTTATGGAACGTTGTCAAATCATCCTGGGCTGGAATACCTGTTCACAGATGCCAGAAATTGGTCAACTCCATGCAACACAGATGTGAAGCGGTTCTCAAAAACAGTGGCTATACAACTAAATATTAGTTTAGTGATTCACAGGAATGCTGAATCCTGGATATTTTTCAGTTAATACAGTAAATATTTGAGTTTGTAAAGTAAAATGCAGACACTGCTATTTTTTAACAGCCCAATGTTCATTTTTCTTAACATTCTGTAAAGTAATTAAATAATTTCTTCTTTTTTTCTTCATGGTTTGATTTAGAATATAATGTGCAGTGTTCCCAATGCATGGAAATAAAAACACTGTAAGGATTTTGGGCTTTACTCATTTTTTTTTAAACAGACTGCTATTATTTTGAACACAACTGTAGGTTCAGGACTTCAGGTTACTTTAAAGTGGGGAAACAGCAAACAAGCCACTGAGGCCACTGAGGCCAGGGACTACTTCGTTGAAAGCAATAGGTAGTCCTAAATCTAACCAGCGGCACTGGCACAGGTCCTCCACCAGGGGGCGTCATGCACCAAGGTTAACGGTGGCCTTAACCATAGATTTAGACAAGTTACGACATCTCCATTTACATCATGGGGCCAGGAGAGACCATAGGGGAGACGGGAATTATAAGGGCCAGTCGGGGCAAATTGAGACAACAATCAGGAATTAGTTTGAAGCCTGAAGTAAGCAAAAATGCATTGGACCTCTGCAGCTTTCATGATCCTAAATCCCTTTGGTTTTATACTAGGCTACACCATAAACATTACAGGAAAGTGCCACTGTATTAGCTCTGGTCCAGACCTCCACTGGTTCTGAGTCTGACTTGCATTGGAGCTCTGCTGGTCTCCGTGCATTCGGCCATTACTCCACCCGACCAGCCTCTCTTCTCTAGTGGATATATAAAGAACGTTTTACCTACTCACCAAAATAAACACGTCTTGTGTCATTAGAAAGCCTACTTACCTTAGTGGTCGCACTCTTAGTCCCCCACCACACGGATAAAATGGACTTTTTGGCCAGAACGCGATCGTTTTTCACCGGAAAAACAACCAGGATTTGCGCCCTCTACCGATATTGCCAATAGAAAAGTTCCATAGGAAATATTTTTCCTTCAGTGAAAAACGATCGCGTTCTGGCCAAAAAGTCCATTTTATCCGTGTGGTGGGGGGCTAAGAGTGCGACCACTAAGGTAAGTAGGCTTTCTAATGACACAAGACGTGTTTATTTTGGTGAGTAGGTAAAACGTTCTTTATATATCCACTAGAGAAGAGAGGCTGGTCGGGTGGAGTAATGGCCGAATGCACCAACAGAGCCAACAGAGCTCCAATGCAAGTCAGACTCTGGACCAGAGCTACCACTGTATACTTTAAAACAAATGGCATGTTGTAGACATACCTTTCGTGAATTGGAAATTGTACAGCTTGGAGATTTGTACAAATCTCTAGCACAACGTGTGAATGATAAAATGGTAAAAGGGAAGAGAAATATACAAGGAAGGGGAAAGGGCGAGCTAAAATAACTCTTAGTTGCGTTGAAATCATCAATGCATTAAAATGAACTTGTCCCAGTTTAAGCCAGTTTCTGACCCCTCAATGTCTCTCCTCTCTGCGGCTCTCTGGCGGTGCCCTGCTGGGGTCTGCGCTGATGCGCAAATGCGCATGCTCGACAGTCAGGTTTGCCAAGTGTTGCCAACTTGGCGCATTTTGTCGCTAGATTTGGCTTAAAGCTGCAACTCTTGAGAGCTTTTAAAATGAAACCAAATGGACCCTTTCGGCTCCATTTGGTTTCATTTTACGCCCTCAAGAGTTAAGTTATATTTAAACACCTGAATTACCTAATTTTCAATAATCTACACATTTAGAAAACAGTAGAATTGCTATTTTGACCATTTGACATTTTATTTCTCCTAAATTAGTCCGGAGAGACTAAACTCAACATCAAATGGTGGTCCACCGTGGCTAAAAAAAAAAAAAAAAAAAAAAAAGCAGTATAAATAGTGGGCCCTGGTATGAAAATGGTTGAAAACTCACTGCCCTAGCGCATACATTCTAATCTAGTGCATTTTGGAAGTGCCACTATACTAGTGCATTTTGGAATTTGGCAGTTGGCAACCCTGTGTTGACCAGGAAGTAGAGGATGTAGCTGTAAGCGTAGTTGTTCCTGTTGGCGCCGCGCGGAGCGAAACAACAAAACAAACAGCGGAGGTCTCAAACAACAACAACAACAACAACAGACACACGTTACGTCTCTTTAAATGAGTCTGAACGTTTGAGCAGCAGGTAGGGTGACCAGAGGGACTGTCCCTCATTTCCAAGACTTTTCAAGCGTCCCACAAATAGAGACTCAAGTGTCCCACATTGTGACTGACAGACATCAGTGTTCAAAATGCCATAATAATTTGCAGTGCCCTAACTAATAGTCGGATTTCTGTTGTATCATTTCCTGCTATGTTTTTGGTACCAGGGGCTCTCCCTCAACGTCACACTAGTCAGAACATAGCAGGGATTTTTTTCCCAGCCTCCAGTTTTGTCGGACAAATCTCCAAAGTGTGAAGCAGGGTTTTGCGTTGCGGTGGAGATTTAGTTGAACTCTGTAGACACTTGTATAACTTTTAGCCTACGCTTGCAGGCATATTTATTTAATAAAATGAACAGGCGGGAGTGATGCGGCTGTGCTGCCGCTCTTCAGTCATTATCATTCAGTCTGTCAGTGACACCGGAACAGGTAGTGAAGGTGTCACAGAGGTAGAGTCAATACCTCAATACTAGAGGGAACGCTGCCCTCTACAGGACACAATGAGCAAGGGCGCACCTACAGTATAATGTCCATATACCTTAACACCCCCACTCGAACTTAGCTTATTGTGGTTCCTTTACATCACATCACATCAATTAGGCAGAAAAGAAACAAAAAAAAAATCTCCCTTTGGCCTTCAATACAAAATAACAAAAATGACATTTTGGCACATTAGGCTTTTCTTGCACTTTAAGTGCCAAACAAATACTGAGCAAATTTTCTCAGTTGTAGCTTAGTGGCTGGTTTGTCATCAAGTCAGCAATCATTTTGTCAGTAGGACAGTAATCCAGACATATTTTCCCACTATTCACAGTTTCTCGTATGAAGTGGTATTTGATATCAATATGTTTGCACCTTTGTCGGTTAACTGGATTTCGAGCTAGAGCAATTGCCCCCTGGTTGTCATCATAAACCTTGGTTTGTACATACTGACACTTATCCATACCCGTGAGTAGCTGTTGCAAATACAAAGACTCCTGTATTGCTGACGCTAAGGCCATGTATTCTGCCTCGCAGGTAGACAGTGCGACTGTTGGTTGTTTTCGACTCTTCCATGAAATGAGAGCACTTTTCTCAGTTAAACTGGCACAGTACCCTGTGGTGCTACGTCTGTCTGTGACCTCAGATGCCCAGTCAGCATCACTGTGGACTATTAGACCTAGTTCCCCTGTGTCATCCTTTTTAAAACATAACCCATGGTCTGTTGTACCTTTAAGATACCTGAACACGTGTTTCACAGTGCTCCAGTGCTCTTCACTTGGTTCAGCAAAGTGCTGGGAAAGTTTACTGACCACATAACTCAGATCTGGTCTAGTGCATGTAGCCAAATAGATCAAACTTCCCACTGCTTCCCTATACATTCTAGGGTCATCCATTTTTTCGGCATTTTCAGTGTATACGAGTTTTGACTCGCATGGGGTCTCTCTGACTCTACAGTCTTGCATCCCGAACCTTGAAAGGATTTTGTTTACATACCTCTCCTGAGACATAGTGACTTGACCCTCTGACTGTTTAAAATCGATCCCCAGAAAATTGTTTAATTTCCCCAGGTCTTTCATTTTAAACCTCTCAGTAAGCATCAGTTTGACATTTTTCACAACATCCTCATTGTTAGCAGCAATTATTAGATCATCAACCCAGACAATCAGAATCACTTTTTCATTTTCTTTTTCCCTTGTGTATTGGCAGTTGTCAGCAGGATTTTGTTCAAAACCGTTTTCAGTGAGATATGCATGTAACAGAGAATTCCAGTTTCGGCCTGACTGTTTGAGACCATATAAGGACTTATGGAGTTTGCATACTAGCTTTTCCCCTGTTTAGACTTTTTCTCATAACCTTCAGGTTGTTCGAGATAGATCTCACAGTCAATAGGTGCATGCAGGTATGCGGTTTTAACATCCATTTGATGCAGAACTAAATCCTCCTGCGCTGCCTTTTGCATGACTACCCTGACAGTTGTCATGTCAGCAGTAGGTGAGAATGTTTCCTCATAGTCGATACCTTGTGTTTGGCTGTAGCCTTTTGCAACAAACCGTGCTTTATATTTGTCAGACCCGTCGGTATCACTCTTGAGCGTATACACCCATCTACCCCCCACTGCCTTTTTGCCTGGTGGCAACTGGGTGATTTTGAATGTATCATTCTCTCTTAATGACTGCATTTCGTCATTCATTGCATCTATCCAGTGCTGTGATTTGGTTGACTGTATAGCATCCTGGTAGTTTTGTGGTATGTCACAAACAGCTCTATAACATGAATCAACACAAGTTACTAGTCTGTCTGCTGTGTCTTCAGTGTCATAGTCTTGTAAGTGGACAGGCTTCCTTCTAGCTCTAGGTGGGTTCTTTCTGCCCCGACTCTCAGTGCTAGGCTGTTCACCTTCAACCTCAGAAACATCATTTTGAACACTTTGACCAGTTGCATTTCCCATTTTTTCATCACCATTTTCCTCTTTATCAAGGACCCTGGGGTGTACCTCTCTGTCCTGATATTCAATGTGTGGCCCATGTGTCTGTGTTTCTTTTTCATTGACAGTTTTGTTTGTGAACTTCACAAGCCTGTGTTTTTGGACCTTTTCTGTGTCTGGATAATACACAAGATAAGCTGGGCTGTTCTTGTCGTACCCAATGAAACGACCCTGCTCACATCGGGAATCTAGCTTCCCTTTTTCTTGTGTGTATGCAAAACACACAGACCCAAATTTCTGAAGTTTGGACATGTCTGGTTTCTTGCCTGTGAGCATCTCGTAAGGTGTTTTCTTTGTGCGTCTACTGTAACACCTGTTTCGCACATAGGCGGCTGTTTGAATGGCATAATTCCACATTTTGTCTGGTAGTTTGCTGTCAAATAGCATACACCTGCCCATCTCATAGAGGGTTCTCCAACCTCTCTCTGCCGTACCGTTTTGGTGAGGTGAATAGGGTGCAGATGTCTCATGCTTAATCCTATTTTTGGTTAACAGTGCTTTGAATTCCTTGCTTGTGAACTCGCAACCGTTATCAGAACGTAGACATTTAATTTCTCCGTAAGGGGCGGAGTCGGCTATGAACCTTTCAGTAGCATGTACTGCATCACTTTTGGCACTGCCACTGAGAATATGTCGTGTGGGTAGGTTGGCATATACAGGGCATCGCGTAGCTGTGCTCTCTGTTGTCGTCCCTCGTTGTCTAGCAGGTAGATCAGCGCTGTCCCTCTGCGTTGCGCCATCCCGCTGCACTTGGTCCCGTCCGCCAGCTCGATAGAATGGGTGTCGGGCTGGAATGTGTCGTCGAAGCTCTTGAACTTGGCGATGTCGTTGACGATGTGAGACGTCGCTCCAGCGTCGACCATTATTCCTTTCATCTTTACGTTGGCTGATGGCCTCTCCTTGTTTGCATGCTTGGCCATGAAGCAGTGATCCTCGCCGTCGATGTCCTCCTCTTCCTCTGCAACTTTTCTGGCTCTGTCTTTTCCTTTCTTCCTGCATAGAGACTCTGCATGTGTGTTGCTCCTGCAGTGACTGCACCACACTTTTTGGGTACACCTGGTTCTGATGTGTCCTTTTTCTCCACATTTGTAACATACCAGAGTGGCTTCCCCTTCCTTCCTTTGTGTCTTGGTGCCTTGTTTGCTTTGCTTCATCATTCTGGTCTTCATCACGCTGTCTGCAGAACCAGTTGTCCTCATCTTCTCAGATTCTTCATAGACCCTCAGTCTTCTCTTGAAGTCCTGGAATGTCACGTTGTCCTCATTTTGTGTAACGTGGACAGCCAGTGGTTTGAATGAGTCTGGCAATCCATTCAAAATGGTGGCGACAAGCAGCCCGTCACTCATGTTCTCTCCTGCATCACGAAGAGCTGCAATTATATTCTCAGCCCTAATCATGTAGTCAGTAACAGTCTCATTTCCTTCCATTTTTATGGTGGTCAATGACGTGTACAGGTTTAGAATCCTGGGCTTGCTTTTTCCTGAATAATGCTCCCTTAATAATTTCAAGGCTTTTCTTCCATCATCGGTTGCATCATGTCTTATCAATGACAGGCTCTTATCATCAAGTGCATTCACTAGCTGAGCGTAACAGTCTGCATTCTTTGCTGGATCTGCAGCTACTGCAGCCTCGCCTTCGGGGTCTTTCAGAATAGTGTCTTTTAGCTTCAGAATGTGCAAACGGCTTAGGAATCGCGTTTCCCAGAGATCATACTTATCCTCTGATCCATCGAATACGATCTGTTGTTGTAGCGTTCCTGCTCCGGCCATTTTCACGTTCTTTCTCTTCTGAGTTCACGATCTCCAGATGTGGCGGCTTGTAGAAACTTCACTTTTCAGGCGGGAGTCTCTCGGCGCCGTCTTAGCTTCCCGTGGCTAACAGTTGTTCTCTTCGCTGTTGCCTTGTAGCTCTATACTTGCATTCCCTGGGCCCATAACCTGTGAAGCAGGGTTTTGCGTTGCGGTGGAGATTTAGTTGAACTCTGTAGACACTTGTAACTTTTAGCCTACGCTTGCAGGCATATTTATTTAATAAAATGAACAGGCGGGAGTGATGCGGCTGTGCTGCCGCTCTTCAGTCATTATCATTCAGTCTGTCAGTGACACCGGAACAGGTAGTGTAGGTGTCACAGAGGTAGAGTCAATACCTCAATACTAGAGGGAACGCTGCCCTCTACAGGACACAATGAGCAAGGGCGCACCTACAGTATAATGTCCATATACCTTAACAGAAATAGGACACATGTCCAAAAATAGCATTTATTCATTGAGATTTAACATGTTTACATTATTTATGTAATTTATATAACGATTTTATGTTTTTACGAACATAATGTATGTTATAGCATTATTTAATGCTATAACATACTATTTAATGCTATAACATACTATTTAATGCTATAAGCATTATTTTATGCTCAAATAGATCGTTTTTCAATAAAATAAAAACTAAAAGGGGTACTCTTATTTTGAAGAGATTTGCACCACCGCCTTATATTTGCTCACGTTAAATTTGTTCATAGAACGCTGGTATGGTACCACTATATTTCCACACTCACTCTTAGAGAGGCCACATTGCATACTGTCATATCAAAATAGCTGATCTACAACCTCAAAACGCGTTGCATTGTGACGCGTTTTGAGATTGTAGATCAGCTTTTTTTTTTTTTTTTTTTTAGATCAGCTGTTTTTGCTATCCATGACATGAAATCCCGAAATATTTTTGGAATATTGACATCAAGTTGTTAATAATTTGCTAACTACATTCTGTCCTGTTTCCCCAGTCGACTTGTACTCCCACACACGCAACACTTCTGTCCCTCAATTGAACAGTTTGGATCTTGGCACCCTAGCACAGGGGTCAGCAACCTGCGGCTCAGGAGCCGCATGCGGCTCTAGAACACAGCCCTAGTGGCTCCCTGTAGCATTATTACATACACACTGGGCTCTAGAACACAGCCCTAGTGGCTCAGTGGCTGTAGCATTATTACATACACACTGGGGCTCTAGAACACAGCCCTAGTGGCTCCCTGGCTGTAGCATTATTACATACACACTGGGCTCTAGAACACAGCCCTAGTGGCTCCCTGGCTGTAGCATTATTACATACACACTGGGCTCTAGAACACAGCCCTAGTGGCTCCCTGGCTGTAGCATTATTACATACACACTGGGCTCTAGAACACAGCCCTAGTGGCTCCCTGGATGTAGCATTATTACATACACACTGGGCTCTAGAACACAGCCCTAGTGGCTCCCTGATTATTACATACACACTGGGCTCTAGAACACAGCCCTAGTGGCTCAGTGGCTGTAGCATTATTACATACACACTGGGCTCTAGAACACAGCCCTAGTGGCTCAGTGGCTGTAGCATTATTACATACACACTGGGGCTCTAGAACACAGCCCTAGTGGCTCAGTGGCTGTAGCATTATTACATACACACTGGGCTCTAGAACACAGCCCTAGTGGCTCCCTGTAGCATTATTACATACACACTGGGCTCTAGAACACAGCCCTAGTGGCTCCCTGGCTGTAGCATTATTACATACACACTGGGCTCTAGAACACAGCCCTAGTGGCTCCCTGTAGCATTATTACATACACACTGGGCTCTAGAACACAGCCCTAGTGGCTCCCTGGCTGTAGCATTATTACATACACACTGGGCTCTAGAACACAGCCCTAGTGGCTCCCTGTAGCATTATTACATACACACTGGGCTCTAGAACACAGCCCTAGTGGCTCAGTGGCTGTAGCATTATTACATACACACTGGGCTCTAGAACACAGCCCTAGTGGCTCAGTGGCTGTAGCATTATTACATACACACTGGGCTCTAGAACACAGCCCTAGTGGCTCCCTGGCTGTAGCATTATTACATACACACACTGGGGTGATCCACACCAAAATAATATAAACATTTCAGTCACCCAAAACGCGTTGCGCTGTCTGACAGTTGCCAGTTAAAGGTAGGGGAAGTGATTTCACTTTTGTCAGATATCACCCAAAAAAAATTTTTTTTCTGTTAAAATGCTCTATTATAAGGTGTGGAAACCACATATGGAGTTTCCCCCCCCCCCCACGTTAGCAGAGGAGCTAATAAAAGTTCCCCAGGTCACCACCAATTCTCCTCCAATCAGGAGCGAGCAGCAGGTTCACATAGTGTAGCTACTGTTGGGGGCCCCTAGTGCACCAGGCTGGTACTACACCATGAATTTCAAATCACTTCCCCTACCTTTAAAGTAGCACTTGGCCATGTCAAAAAAGCCCAGCAGTTATCAGAGGTGGAGCTTTCAATCTGAACCACCCATTTTCAAAGGTTTACTCAGTTTACTATGTCATTAATATACCTTAGAGATGTTGTGTGAGAAATGGAGTTCTGTAAAACTATTTTTTTAGAAACATTTCTGAAGAAAGGTTGTGTTTCACCATGTTAATGTTTTTTCTTTGAGGACCTTTTTTTCTGACAGTGTGCAAATGGAACCAAATGGACCCGCCAGGGTCCATTTGGCTCGCATTTGCACACTCAGGAAAAAAAATAATAAAATGCGGCTCCAGACAGATTTAGAATTTAATTTTGGGTCAAAAATGTCTCTTTCAACATCTTGGGTTGCCGACCCCTGCCCTAGCAGCAGGTGAACGTCATCATGTCTCTCCAGATGGAGTCTGTACGGTTGGAGATACACGGACACATGACGGCGGTGGGAGAGCAGATCCTGTGCACGTTGGAGGAGCGAACGGCGAGCAGCGGCGGCGCCGCGTCGTGTCAGATCACTGAGATCAGAGAGTTGCTGCTGCAGAGCCTCAGTGCGGCCGCGCAGCGAGTGTTCAGCATCTTCAGGAGAGAGATGGACGCGCTGCTCCTCACCGCTGGAGGTAGGGGTGTGTGCGTGTGCGTGTGTGCGTGTGTGCGTGCGTGGTGTGTGTGTGTGTGGTGTGTGTGTGTGTGTGTGTGGTGTGTGTGTGTGTGTGTGTGTGTGCGCGTGCGTGCGTGCGTGCGTGCGTGCGTGCGTGCGTGCGTGCGTGCGTGCGTGCGTGCGTGCGTGTCAGGGCCGGATCTAGGCATGGGCATGCGGGGCAATACCCCCCCCCCCCCCTAAATGCTGAGTGCCCCACCAAACATGATGGCACATTTCAATTCAGATATTTAAAATCAAAGTGCTTATAATTAAAATGATTTGAAACACTATGCTACTAACTAAATTCAATTGTCAAACAAACAAAAACAGAAAACTCTCTGAGGCATGTCTGTTGCAACTACAACAGCTGATTTTGTTATTGATGCTTACTTGCCTAATACCTAAGTGCTGTAACCAAAAAATGGTATGGGTGCGACTTCATTGTCTAACATTTTCACCTGCCCCGTCCCAATTGGAAATGTACATCCGCTCCGTGTGTGTGCGTGTGTCAGTGCGAGTGAGAGAGTGCTCAAATTTGTCCACATTTGAAACTAACAGATCTACAAGTTCACATCAATGCCTCTCATTGTGGATCAGTTATTTTCAGACATAAGAAAGAAAGTTATACCACTCAGTGTGCCAGATATCACCTTGGCCTACAATGTTTCTGTTGTTTCCAATACATTTCTGAACTACTGTATCTCCACTTTTTCACAAGCTGAACTCAGATGCCTGCTCTCTCGGGACATAATGACAGCTGGGGGGACGCCTCTTGAAGGGGAAATCCACCCTTTTATTTATTTTTTTCCTGAGGGTGTACAAATGTGGTTCCATTTCTGCACTCTCACAAAAAAGGAAACTCATTAACATGGTGAAACACATCTTGATGATGTCATCAAGATGTGTTTCACCATGCTAATGATTTTTTTTCAACCTCCATTTCTAGGAAACACAGAATGGGGGAAACGTTTTGTACCACGTCCACACAACATCTCTAAGGTATATGACATAGTAAAATATTGACATAGTAAAATATTGACATAGTAAAATATTGAAAATGAGTGGAATTCCCCTTTAAGACACGCGCATGCACACTTGCATTTGCATGCGCATTAGTGTGGACCTGCACAACACACACAGACAGGCTATTAAAAGTATAGCATATTGAGAAAGATTGTTTACAATGCCTAACTGTATCCATAAAAGTAAATGACAAGACAAAAACATAGGCCTACTTTTGTCTCAGAAATATCTTAGATGTGAGAAGTGGAGGGACGCCGTCCCCCTGACTGCTGCACTTCCTCTGATCAGAAGAAACGTCATCAGGAAACCCAAACGTTTGGGGCACACAATTGGACATTGCATTGCATTAGGGCTGGGTCATTAATCACACCACCTGCCGATTGTGTGCCCCAAACTTTTATGTCTCCCTGATGAGGTTTGCGGTGGTGAAGAGGAAGTTTAGACAAATTCAGTGACCATCGGCCATTCTAGCCCGGTTCGGAGAGAAAGACGTACGTCTGGGTGCAGATCGTGAAAAAGTGGAGATATTTTACTGAATGTGTCTATGTCACACTCCACATCTGTGGAGTTATTTAATGGGTGAGTGAGAGTAATGAATGACCACATTCATTAGTGTCAATTACACAATATTCCTCGGAAAGTAAACTATGGCTCTGTATGAAGTTCAGTGATGTACAAAACAACAGAGACATTCTAGGGCTAGTTATCACCAGGGTTGTCTCGATCACATTGTTTTTGCTCCCGATCCCGATCATTTGAGTTTGAGTATCTGCCGATCCCGATATTTCCCGATCCGATCACTTTTTTTTTTGCTCCCTATACAATCCCAACCAGATACATTTTGCAAATGCATTAAGAAAAAAAGGGACTAGAACTAAAATTAAATTGTCCCAAGTAAAAGATAGCAGAATAATATAGCAGACTAGAATAGCACTCCTCACTCAAATGTGCACTTGGGCAACTCAAAAGCAAATTCCACAACATTTTATTTACCTGCCATAGTGTCAACCCCTTACCCCTGTGTCTGATCACTGGTTAGACTGGTATATTCACCATAGTGTCAACCCCTTACCCCTGTGTCTGATCACTGGTTAGACTGGTATATTCACCATAGTGTCAACCCCTTACCCCTGTGTCTGATCACTGGTTAGACTGGTATATTCACCATAGTGTCAACCCCTTACCCCTGTGTCTGATCACTGGTTAGACTGGTATATTCACCATAGTGTCAACCCCTTACCCCTGTGTTGATCGCTGGTTAGACTGGTATATTCACCATAGTGTCAACCCCTTACCCCTGTGTCTGATCGCTGGTTAGACTGGTATATTCACCATAGTGTCAACCCCTTACCCCTGTGTCTGATCGCTGGTTAGACTGGTATATTCACCATAGTGTCAACCCCTTACCCCTGTGTCTGATCGCTGGTTAGACTGGTATATTTACCAATACCGAATGGTCTGATGATGACAAATGAGGGCCAATACTTTTCCCGATACCGATGCAGTATCAGGACATCCCTAGTTGTCACCCACCCGTGCCAGTGTTGTCACATGTGCTAGCTTATTTGTGGAACCCCAAAAATGTTAAACCAAAAGCCAAATGAACGCTAGGGGTCCACTGCATTTCATTTTCTCAAGTGGTCTAGTCCTTATTTTTACTGGGATCACTAACTCTACATTGTTTTCTTTTGTTTTGGTGAACACAGGTGGAGTAATTGGCGAAAAAAAGAAGAAAGAAAAAGAAATGAAGAAAAAGTCTAATGGAAAGAAGACAACAGGTGAGAAAGTAAAACATCACTATTTGTATTACAGGTGTATGTGGATACTGTTGCTAAAAGCAATACATCTAATCAGGAACAAAACACAATGCTTAAATATTCATATTTAAGAGAGTACTGTTCCTTTTAGACCAGGGGTGGGCAATTATTTTTCCCAAGGGGCCACATGAGATACAGGGCTTGACACTAACACTTGCCCGCTTGCCCGGGGCAAGTAAAAAAAATGGTGGGGCAAGTGAAGACTGCTACCTGTTTGCCCGATCGGGCAAGTGTGCAACTTAGTGCACTATAACACACCACAAGATAAATTTGTCTTGAAGGCGGTCATTGTGCCTCTGTGTCTTTCCCTGCTTTCTAGATATCCACAATTCCAGGCTGGATTTGGGAAACAAAACAGGCAAATTAACATACAGATCAAAATGACCATTAATCTTCTACATTCTGTAGTTGTGTCGACATGGGCTAATTAAGATGATGAATTTTAACTCTTGAGCGTGTAAAAATGAAACCAAATGGACCCGCAAGGGTCCATTTGGTTTCATGTTTACGTTCTCAAGAGTTACATCTGGTTAACCAACTTAACTGGGGACCACCTGGAACCTGGGGGGCAAGTGACCATTACCTGAGGGCAAGTAGAACCTGACTTGCACTTGCCCGATGGGCAAGTGCCTCGGAGACCTTAGTGTCAACCCCTGAGATACAACTGTACATGAAATATTGTGGAGGGCCAAGACTAAAAGCTGAACTAAAGTCTGCATAGTATTAATTTAATTCAAGACGAAAGTAAGAGTAAGACCAAACTTTTTGATACCAGGGCCTTCTATTTATTCAGTATTTGAGCCACAGAGGACCACCATTTGATGACATTTCAGCCCCACAGACGCCAAAACTAAAGATACTAACTAAAGAAACTAAAGAAACTCTTTTGTTTTCGTTCACAATACCAGGCTTGCTTTGGGATTGGGAAACAAAACAGTCAAAAAACAGTCAAACATAGATAAAAAAATGAACATTCTTTTACATTGTGTGATTGTGTAGATTTTAGGTAATTCAGATGATGAATATTTTAACTATTGAGAGTGTAAACATGACCCTAACAACTCTCCATATTTAATTGGAACTCTGTCAAGGACCACTGGTGGTCCCCGGGCCGGTCAGAGTCAGCCAAAGTGCCGCATTTGGCCCGCGGACCGCATAATGCCCAGGTATGTTTTTGACTGTACATCTGCGCTGCGAAATGACTAACCACTAGGGCTGGGGCGGTATGGGATTTTTAATACCGCGGTAATTGCGGACCCCCATACCGCCGGTATGGCGGTAATGCGGTACCCCCCCCCCCCCCCCCCCCCCCCCCCCCCCCCGACGACGCAAAAAAAAAAAACCTCCCGTTTATAATGTTATTCAACACTAACTGCAAAATTCGCGACATCCCCGCCGCCGCTTCCCTTCCCTTCCTCTAAGTAGCCTACCTCTACCACACAGCAGCAGGCAAAAACAGCCGGGCAACTTTTGTCCATCAGTTTACCAAGCTGACATCCAGTGTAAATGCGTCGCTACAGTGAATCAGTGAATAAACTGTGCAACACGACGAAACACCAGCTGTAGTCGGTGGTCCCCAGGCTAAATGATTGAAAGTTGGTTAACCAGATGTAACTCTTGAGAATGTAAAAATGAAACCAAATGGATCCGCAATTTTCACACTCTCAAGAGTTAAAATATTCAGAAGTCTGCACTGTTTTGTGGAATTGTGAACAAAACCAAAATAATTCTTTAGTTTTAGGTCTTTGGGGCTAAAATGACATCAAATGTCCGTGGTCCGTGGCTCAAATGCTGAATAAATGGTGGTCCGTGGTGTCAAAAAGGTTGAAAACCCCTGGATTATGCGAATCATTTTGGGACAAATAACGGTAGGAGACGGCGGTCAGCTAGGAGGAGGTTTAATATCTTTGGCGTGTTTATATGAGGGACAAACATTAGGCTACACGCGCTATGGATTATGGCAAGTAACTGGTTTCAAATGCTGTAGGCCTATATATTCACATTAAACGAGTGAGAAAAGGTCCTCCTCTTCCTCGTGCTGTGCCTGCTTGCTGCGATGCGAGCGAGGCTGCCTGGCTGAATACAGGAGGGATCGACCAAAATAAAACTCGGACCAGCCAAAATTAGGGGGGTTTATATAATGAAGAGATTCATAAACACTAAAGTTGTGCTGGTGTCTGATGTGTGCGCTATTTATTACAAACCGATCTGAAATAAAGTCAAGATAAAGAAGTCTATGTAGAACAGCCGCCATGAAGAGAACCGACGGCTTAAACTCAGGGCTAAATTTGGGTCGAGCCCTCCTGTTACGCCTCGCTCAACGTCGCATGGACGAGGGAGAGAGGGAGAGAGACAGAGAGCGAGAGAGAGAGAGAGAGAGAGAGAGAGAGAGAGAGGGTGGTAAGTGGAGTGGACAGGATCGAGAGAGAGAGAGAGAGAGAGAGAGAGAGTGTGTCCGTGGAAATGATCGCACGAGAGAGAGAGGTGGTCCGTGCCGTGGAAAGGATCGCACTCGCACATTACAGACAGGAGGACAGCCGCCCCATCGGCCACAACTATTATTTTTTGACTGACAAAACATTTGGAGTTCGGTTAGATCCATCGAGCTGGATTAAAGCAGTCAATTGGAATTGCAACGGCTGCCAGTGCATGCATTCTAGCTCGGATCAAATCGACCATTTAACGACCTTCCTTATTGGCCCTGCATAATCATGCATAATATCATTTTAATACTTTTGCTATTATCTTATCAACATATTAAACTAATTCCAAGTTCGCCAGGCAAACGTGATAAATTATGAGAAAAGACTATGGTGCTGCCCTCTCCTCGGCAGAGCCACAGAGTATAGACAGAGTTTTGACAACTCCATCCACTTCATGGGGCCAGTCCAATACATAGACTTCTATTGAAGAGGGACAACCGGACCCTATGGAGTCTATTGGCTCGCGCTCGCATTTTCTGACCCCTCAATGTCGCAAAAAAGTAATAAATAAAAAAGTAGAAAATATTTTTTATTATTTTTTTTATTTACCGCGGTAATGAAGCCCATACCGCGGTATGCTTTACATACCGGCGGTATGGCGATATTGCGGTTATTGCCCCAGCCCTACTAACCAGATATAAATCTTTTAGAGCGTAAAAATGAAGCCAAATGGACCCTTGCGGGTTAGGGTTAGGGTTAACCCTAACCCGCAAGGGTTAACCCTAACCCTAACCCATTCGAGAATTATAATATTCATCATGTGAATTACACCAACACAACTAGAGAATGTGGAAGATTAATGGTCATTTCGATTGATCTGCCTCTAGCGCATACATTCTAGTGCATTTTGGATTTTGGCAGTTGGCAACACTGCAGCTTTCCTCTTATTTCATGTTTTCATCCTAGATGTGGTTGATTTGAGAACAACAGAGGAGGTTTCTCCTGAACAACCGGAGAGGAGGAGGAGGAGAAGGAGGTCCGTCTGGACCCTGAGGAAGAACCACAAGCTCCACAACCAGACCAGGACCAGAACCAGACCAGGACCCTGCCCAGGACCCTCCTGCTGATGACGGGAGCAGAGAGGCGGAGCCTGTCACCGGAACCTCGGCCGGACGACACACCAGAACGCAAGGCGACGCTGAATGGCTGCCGGTGTCTTCAGAATGCTCTGAGGAGGAGGAGGAGGAGGAGGAGGAGGAGGAGGACGCTGACTGGGAGGAGGCTAGGGGAGGTCAGTCGGCTCTACCAAAGATACTCTGGGCTCCATTTTCGTCACCACTAAACCCCTTATCCCTTAACTTCTTTGCCTTTTTAAACTATTAAAAAAAACAATTTTCAATAGTTTAAATTGCCAGTCTGCAAGCTCACAATGTGTCAATAGATTGGCACCTTGAACTATTCCAAAAGATTTTTCAAAATAGTACAAAAATGATTTAGGATAAGGGGTTTAGATGGTAACGAAAATGGAGCTCTCTATGTATAAAGATAGGCATTCTCGCATTGGCGCCACTATAGGCGATGGTCTCCTAAGTAGTCATGGTTTTCTCCTCTCAGAGCCCCCTATCTGTCGTATGTCAAACTGCAGATTACAGTAGTCATGGTTTCTCTCAGAGCCCCCTATCTGTCGTATGTCAAACTGCAGATTACAGTAGTCATGGTTTCTCTCAGAGCCCCCTATCTGTCGTATGTCAAACTGCAGATTACAGTAGTCATGGTTTCTCTCAGAGCCCCCTATCTGTGGTATGTCAAACTGCAGATTACAGTAGTCATGGTTTCTCTCAGAGCCCCCTATCTGTGGTATGTCAAACTGCAGATTACAGTAGTCATGGTTTCTCTCAGAGCCCCCTATCTGTGGTATGTCAAACTGCAGATTACAGTAGTCATGGTTTTCTCTCTCAGAGCCCCCTATCTGTCGTATGTCAAACTGCAGATTACAGTAGTCATGGTTTCTCTCAGAGCCCCCTATCTGTCGTATGTCAAACTGCAGATTACAGTAGTCATGGTTTTCTCCTCTCAGAGCCCCCTATCTGTCGTATGTCAAACTGCAGATTACAGTAGTCATGGTTTCTCTCAGAGCCCCCTATCTGTCGTATGTCAAACTGCAGATTACAGTAGTCATGGTTTCTCTCAGAGCCCCCTATCTGTGGTATGTCAAACTGCAGATTACAGTAGTCATGGTTTCTCTCAGAGCCCCCTATCTGTGGTATGTCAAACTGCAGATTACAGTAGTCATGGTTTCTCTCAGAGCCCCCTATCTGTGGTATGTCAAACTGCAGATTACAGTAGTCATGGTTTCTCTCAGAGCCCCCTATCTGTCGTATGTCAAACTGCAGATTACAGTAGTCATGGTTTCTCTCAGAGCCCCCTATCTGTCATATGTCAAACTGCAGATTACAGTAGTCATGGTTTCTCTCAGAGCCCCCTATCTGTCGTATGTCAAACTGCAGATTACAGTAGTCATGGTTTCTCTCAGAGCCCCCTATCTGTCGTATGTCAAACTGCAGATTACAGTAGTCATGGTTTCTCTCAGAGCCCCCTATCTGTGGTATGTCAAACTGCAGATTACAGTAGTCATGGTTTTCTCTTCTCAGAGCCCCCTATCTGTCGTATGTCAAACTGCAGATTACAGTAGTCATGGTTTCTCTCAGAGCCCCCTATCTGTGGTATGTCAAACTGCAGATTACAGTAGTCATGGTTTTCTCTTCTCAGAGCCCCCTATCTGTCGTATGTCAAACTGCAGATTACAGTAGTCATGGTTTTCTCCTCTCAGAGCCCCCTATCTGTCGTATGTCAAACTGCAGATTACAGTAGTCATGGTTTCTCTCAGAGCCCCCTATCTGTGGTATGTCAAACTGCAGATTACAGTAGTCATGGTTTCTCTCAGAGCCCCCTATCTGTGGTATGTCAAACTGCAGATTACAGTAGTCATGGTTTCTCTCAGAGCCCCCTATCTGTGGTATGTCAAACTGCAGATTACAGTAGTCATGGTTTCTCTCAGAGCCCCCTATCTGTCGTATGTCAAACTGCAGATTACAGTAGTCATGGTTTCTCTCAGAGCCCCCTATCTGTCGTATGTCAAACTGCAGATTACAAAGAGACTCTTCCTGACTCCTAACAAATCTCGCGAGAGTTGGGCGGTGGGATAAAGAATAATTTATAACAAAGTGAAATTTCTTCTGTTCTGTTTAACTAATAGAAGCCATTTTACTATGAATATGCTGTAAATATTATATGCCTTTTGATGATGGGGTCCAGTATTTAGTTCAGTGTCCATGGAGTTAAGGAATGGATCATAAGTTGTGTTCACGTTCATTCTACCATTGGAAATGAATAGACTCCAACATACTTCCCGTCTCCTAATATTGACCCCGCCCCCTCCTTCTAGAGTCAGGAAGCAACGGAACTATGACCCTCTTGGGCCATACTGAGACAACATGTAGTCCAGGAAGGAAGTGCACCCAGTGTCTGACATCAGAGACACTTTGAAATACTGAAATATCTAAGAAAACACATGGAGAAGTAGCCCTTTAATAGGTTTAATTACAATTTGTGTGACAGTAAAAAAAAAAGAATAACAATGGGGAAACGGCCATGTCTGTGACTTAATGACTTCCAAAATGTCATTCTGCAGGCTGACAACTAAATGTCTGTCTTTGTTTTATCCTCTTATATTTCAGAACAGGAATCTGACAGACGTGTTGAAGGTTCAGACTCTGCTGTCTGTGGCTGTCTGCGTCTCCCTGCTGGGTGCTGTCTGTGGCTGTCTGTGTCTCGCTGCTGGGTGCTGTCTGTGGCTGTCTGCGTCTCCCTGCTGGGTGCTGTCTGTGGCTGTCTGCGTCTCCCTGCTGGGTGCTGTCTGTGGCTGTCTGCGTCTCCAGTGCTGTCTGTGGCTGTCTGCGTCTCCCTGCTGGGTGCTGTCTGTGGCTGTCTGCGTCTCCCTGCTGGGTGCTGTCTGTGGCTGTCTGCGTCTCCAGTGCTGTCTGTGGCTGTCTGTGTCTCGCTGCTGGGTGCTGTCTGCGTCTCCCTGCTGTCTGTGGCTGTCTGCGTCTCCAGTGCTGTCTGTGGCTGTCTGCGTCTCCCTGCTGGGTGCTGTCTGTGGCTGTCTGCGTCTCCCTGCTGTCTGTGGCTGTCTGCGTCTCCCTGCTGGGTGCTGTCTGTGGCTGTCTGTGTCTCGCTGCTGGGTGCTGTCTGTGGCTGTCTGCGTCTCCCTGCTGGGTGCTGTCTGTGGCTGTCTGCGTCTCCGGTGCTGTCTGTGGCTGTCTGCGTCTCCCTGCTGTCTGTGGCTGTCTGCGTCTCCCTGCTGGGTGCTGTCTGTGGCTGTCTGCGTCTCCCTGCTGGGTGCTGTCTGTGGCTGTCTGCGTCTCCCTGCTGGGTGCTGTCTGTGGCTGTCTGCGTCTCCCTGCTGGGTGCTGTCTGTGGCTGTCTGCGTCTCCCTGCTGTCTGTGGCTGTCTGCGTCTCCCTGCTGGGTGCTGTCTGTGGCTGTCTGCGTCTCCAGTGCTGTCTGTGGCTGTCTGCGTCTCCCTGCTGGGTGCTGTCTGTGGCTGTCTGCGTCTCCGGTGCTGTCTGCGTCTCCGTCTCCGCTGCTGGGTGCTGTTAACAGTGAAGGTTAGTAATGAACCTTTTGATTCCTGGCTGCTATAAGTGAGCTACATGCTACCATACCGTAGGCTGTCATTCACACGGTGTATCACAGTGTATTGTTAACATGCCATTTGCGTGTATAATGCCAGTCAGCATCGCATGCTGCTATCTGATGCTACTGGAGCCATGTGATTCATTCATTGTTTAACTATAATTTCTGAGTAAAACTTATGATATCCACATCACATTTGTACATTCTGTTCTAGTGAAACACTATAATCTCACAGGATAAACTCAGTACAGAACTGTGTTTACCCTGTGAGGTTCTAGTGTTTCCAATCCTTTCTTTGCTTTTAATAAAGTTATTTGTTTTTGACTCAGACTCATTGATCGCATTTCGCTTTTTTTATTTTATTTTATTTTTTATTTTTTTTATTATTAAACTTCCTCCTTTCCTATCCTACTGCCCTAGTTCTCCACTAGTGGTCTTGTGTGTACAGATGTGATGTGGAGGTTGTGTGATTTCTGTCTGGTATCATTATGGTAGCATGTAGTCCTGCTTAACTGTTACTAACAGAGGAAGGAAATGATGGCTGCTGTATCATTTGCTTCCTTGGTTAGTGAAGTAGTTTATTGTCATTTGACTGGCAGGCAGAAACCTTGTATATCCATAGTTCAACTTTTTTTTTTTAAATATAAATTGATTCTGTTACTTGGTCATCCTACAGTCTCTCACACTGAAGTACCAAATGGTTGATTCACAAGCAAGCATCAATTATTGAATATTTCAGTTATTTTTCTTTGTCCAGAAAAGTAACTGTTTGGGACATACAAGGTTTCTACCCAGACCATCATCTTTTCTCCTCTTTATTCTTTGCTTTTAATAAAGTTATTTGTTTGTGTTGATCGCAGTTTTATTTATTCGCTTGTTTAGTAATTTCTTCTATCTTCTTGCCTGTCACTAATGTTTGTGGTGCGTGAATCGGGTTGCGTTTTTTTATTTTTTTGCGTTGCGTCTTTTACCCGTAGAATGTCACTATCACTGAGTTCACATCAGACATGAACTCAGGCCCGGTGTCTGATGTGCATTTATGGGATTATTTTTAAAGAGTTTGCAGACGGCTTGACGGTCGACATTTTATTTAGGGCGAAGTTTAACGCCATTAAAGGGGAATTTCTCCCATCTTTCTCTCTTTGCTTTAATGTTTTTTTTGTTTGTCAGACTCTTTTGATTTTATTTATTTTTAATTTCTTTCCTCTTGCCTAACATTATATATTAATGATATATAATGTTGGAAATGGGTGGAATTCCCCTTTAAGATTTAATAGGAAGTTTTGTAGCTGTGTCGTTTGTGCCAATTTTGTCTATTCTTGTATGTTTTCCAATGTTGCCTATACCTTGTGTACTAATGTTCATAGTGTTGAGCATATTTTTTCATTGCATCATTATGTTAATTGCTCTTACCTAAATCTTTATTTTTGGGAAACTAGCTTTGGAAAAATACCCTTTCCACAAAAAGATAAAGGCAAACTGCTTGGACAGACTAAGGAAATGTATGTATTTTGTTTGTGTTCATGGAGAACTCTAAAGTGTTTAAAGTGAAAAGTGCAGCAGCAAACATTTAGGTCATAAGACCATTGTCAGTGCTATATAATCAGATCTAATTTGTGAGTAAATCTTCAACCATGTAATCCCACTTCACATATGAACACAGGCCCGGTATGTGAAGTGTGTTTATGTGGTTTATGTCTCGTATCATTTCACATTATGTGAGTAAGGATTCATGTCTGCCAACATCCCATAATGAACACAGGGTTAGGTTAGGGTTAGGTATGTGGTGTTGGTTGATGTGTCACTTGCAGCTAAAACTAAATAATTCAGCGAAGCATTGGCTATGTGCTTATGACCCAAACGTTCTGTTGCACTATTCACTTTTTGCACTTTGCAGCACTTTATGAACATGGAAATATACATATATTGTCTTGGTTTATGTCTGAGGAGTCTTCCTTAAGGTATTTGTAGATCGGCTATCATTCATGGTCTGTTAATGATTCTACTTTCTTGTGGGATATTAAGGACCTTCCACGGCTTGCCTTGGGAGGTCAGCTAGGAGAAGTATTTAGCTAATTTGAATATACAATATTTGTTTACCATTGACTATGTAAATTACAACAAAACCATATGGCACTGGTGTGGACTTCTGGTTTACTGGAACGGGGTTCAATTCCCTGAAGTGCCCTGCTCAAAGTGTTGTATTTACATGGTTTATTTTCAGCTCATTGTTTCCTTTTCATAGATAAATACTGGATTCTTTACCATTTGTTCTCCATAATTACTTTAAAGTTAAAGGACCAGTAGCCTCGACACCCAGGCTTTCATTTTCGTCCGCCTTGCGCGAAAACGGAAAGCCTGGACTAATGCACGTTGGAAATGTGTGGATCCCATGACACCCCACCCCAAGGCCAAAATCATCTGAGGGCTAGACCAGGCTAAAGGACCAGTGAATTGAAAACAAATATATATATTTTTTCCCACAGTAAACATGAAATGTTTCACTGCATTTTAATATCCAAACTCAATCATTTCTAATTCCTGTTAACGAAAACATTCTCAACAATAAAAGACGCTAGAAATTAAGCTGACCATTTTTGAATTGTCCTCCACAAACGTGTGTTTTGATCACACACACACACACACACTCCAAACTCCTGTTTGCTGGTCCAGGCTCACAGGAGGAACTGTAGGATTATTCTTGGTAAAACAAGAAATCAGATCATTATACAATAAAGAACCTTATAGTATTTGTAATTTTCCTGAAGTTGAAACCTCTCATGATCTTTAAGCTGATTACTAACAGCAGAGTTTCCCTTCCCTCCTCCTGATTGGCTGCATCACTCCTTGGCTCCATATTAAAGTGATCTGATTGGCTGCATCGGCTCCATATTAAAGTGATCTGATTGGCTGCATCACTCCTTGGCACCATATTAAAGTGATCTGATTGGCTGCATCACTCCTTGGCACCATATTAAAGTGATCTGATTGGCTGCATCACTCCTTGGCTCCATATTAAAGTGATCTGATTGGCTACATCACTCCTTGGCACCATATTAAAGTGATCTGATTGGCTGCATCACTCCTTGGCACCATATTAAAGTGATCTGATTGGCTGCATCACTCCTTGGCACCATATTAAAGTGATCTGATTGGCTGCATCACTCCTTGGCACCATATTAAAGTGATCTGATTGGCTGCATCACTCCTTGGCACCATATTAAAGTGATCTGATTGGCTGCATCACTCTTGGCTCCATATTAAAGTGATCTGATTGGCTACATCACTCTTGGCTCCATATTAAAGTGATCTGATTGGCTGCATCACTCCTTGGCACCATATTAAAGTGATCTGATTGGCTGCATCACTCTTGGCTCCATATTAAAGTGATCTGATTGGCTGCATCACTCTTGGCTCCATATTAAAGTGATCTGATTGGCTGCATCACTCTTGGCTCCATATTAAAGTGATCTGATTGGCTACATCACTCTTGGCTCCATATTAAAGTGATCTGATTGGCTGCATCACTCCTTGGCTCCATATTAAAGTGATCTGATTGGCTGCATCACTCCTTGGCTCCATATTAAAGTGATCTGATTGGCTGCATCACTCCTTGGCACCATATTAAAGTGATCTGATTGGCTGCATCACTCCTTGGCTCCATATTAAAGTGATCTGATTGGCTGCATCACTCCTTGGCTCCATATTAAAGTGATCTGATTGGCTACATCACTCTTGGCTCCATATTAAAGTGATCTGATTGGCTGCATCACTCCTTGGCACCATATTAAAGTATCTGTATTCCCTGTTAGGTGGACATACACTGTAGTATCTGTATTCCCTGTTAGGTGGACATACACTGTAGTATCTGTATTCCCTGTTAGGTGGACATACACTGTAGTTGTATTCCCTGTTAGGTGGACATACACTGTAGTTGTATTCCCTGTTAGGTGGACATACACTGTAGTATCTGTATTCCCTGTTAGGTGGACATACACTGTAGTATCTGTATTCCCTGTTAGGTGGACATACACTGTAGTATCTGTATTCCCTGTTAGGTGGACATACACTGTAGTATCTGTATTCCCTGTTAGGTGGACATACACTGTAGTATCTGTATTCCCTGTTAGGTGGACATACACTGTAGTATCTGTATTCCCTGTTAGGTGGACATACACTGTAGTATCTGTATTCCCTGTTAGGTGGACATACACTGTAGTATCTGTATTCCCTGTTAGGTGGACATACACTGTAGTATCTGTATTCCCTGTTAGGTGGACATACACTGTAGTGTATTCCCTGTTAGGTGGACATACACTGTAGTATCTGTATTCCCTGTTAGGTGGACATACACTGTAGTATCTGTATTCCCTGTTAGGTGGACATACACTGTAGTATCTGTATTCCCTGTTAGGTGGACATACACTGTAGTTGTATTCCCTGTTAGGTGGACATACACTGTAGTTGTATTCCCTGTTAGGTGGACATACACTGTAGTATCTGTATTCCCTGTTAGGTGGACATACACTGTAGTATCTGTATTCCCTGTTAGGTGGACATACACTGTAGTATCTGTATTCCCTGTTAGGTGGACATACACTGTAGTTGTATTCCCTGTTAGGTGGACATACACTGTAGTTGTATTCCCTGTTAGGTGGACATACACTGTAGTATCTGTATTCCCTGTTAGGTGGACATACACTGTAGTATCTGTATTCCCTGTTAGGTGGACATACACTGTAGTATCTGTATTCCCTGTTAGGTGGACATACACTGTAGTGTATTCCCTGTTAGGTGGACATACACTGTAGTATCTGTATTCCCTGTTAGGTGGACATACACTGTAGTTGTATTCCCTGTTAGGTGGACATACACTGTAGTATCTGTATTCCCTGTTAGGTGGACATACACTGTAGTATCTGTATTCCCTGTTAGGTGGACATACACTGTAGTATCTGTATTCCCTGTTAGGTGGACATACACTGTAGTATCTGTATTCCCTGTTAGGTGGACATACACTGTAGTTGTATTCCCTGTTAGGTGGACATACACTGTAGTATCTGTATTCCCTGTTAGGTGGACATACACTGTAGTATCTGTATTCCCTGTTAGGTGGACATACACTGTAGTTGTATTCCCTGTTAGGTGGACATACACTGTAGTATCTGTATTCCCTGTTAGGTGGACATACACTGTAGTATCTGTATTCCCTGTTAGGTGGACATACACTGTAGTATCTGTATTCCCTGTTAGGTGGACATACCGGTAGTTGTTTGATGCTTTCCATTACTTCTACTGTGGAGCAATGTTCTGTGACGTCATCACTGACAGGTCATGTGACAGGCACAGTAAAATGGCGGCCCCCATCGGATAAATTGATTGATTGAATATTTTATTAGACAATAAATAGCAAAACAGTACATAGTACAGTTGAGCAAGTATTGATCTAATAGGATCACCAAAAAAGACCTAGCGGCCTTATTTCCGTTTGGGTCCTGTACAGTCAATACAATAATGGTAAAAAAGAGAGAAAACAAAACACAACATTTTAGTCACAAATAAATGTTGCATCAGGAGTGCAAATAAACAATGTACCATACATGCTGTGTCGGAAATGCACAAAATAAAGTTCATGTTGCATCGGGAATGCAGAAAGCAAAGAGACAATAACAATATCAATAAGAAGGTTATTGAAAAAAAACATGAACATGAACTATTTTTAAACTTAGTTTAAAAATAGTTCATGTTTTAATCCGATAGAATAAGGTCTTTACCTTATTCTATGCGTTTTTAAATGTTCAATTCTAGTTATAGAGGGCAAGTATAATGTATTTATCCATATTTGTCTCATAGCCAGGTTTCCTTTTAACTCTTGAGTGTAAACATGAAACATTTTTTACGCTCTCGGAGTTACATCTGGTTAACCAACTTTACATTTGGCCTGGGGACCACCTGGAACCCTCTCAATGACCACTGGTGGTCCCCGGACTAGTGGTTGAAAACCACTGTATGGTAATCTGTGCACATCCCTGTAGGACAGTAATCTCCAACCACTAAGGAATAGTGATGTACAACAAAATCTGTTTAGTGACAATTTGCAGGCTATTATCTGTTTAAATATGTTGTGGGAAAATGAAAAGAAATAACCGATTTTTACCGATATATAATGGAAAACTAACCGAAAATAACCGATTTTTTTGGTGTGCACGCGTAACGCGCACGTGCATGGAGGGGCGCACTGTTACTAATTCGCCCGGGGCGTCATGAAGCCCAGAAACGCCACTGGCTGCTGCTTCACTGCTGTGGACAAAAACAAGGATTCTGAGAGTGTACAAAGGGAACCAAATGGACCCGCTCGGGTCCATTTGGTTCAGGTGTTGCCTGTTGCCATGTGTCTCATCATGCTGCCCTTTGATGTTGACATTGCTAGTTGATATTGATCAAAATATTGCTAGTGTAGCAGGGCCTTTAGGATCTACAAACTACTGCACATGTTGATGGCTGCCATTCCAGACTGGCCTCTGTAAAACAAAAATGTGTATAAAATCCCCACCCTTTCTCTCCTCTTTGTACATTTCTCTTTTCCCTTTTTACCTTCACTATGATTTTACCTCCATGATTTGCTGCTTCTGACTCTACTGAAGTAATTGTTTTGTATGTATTTGAATGCCTTAAGATAAGAATACACTTGTTTACAATAGTGGCCAACTTGTTCATTTCATTAACTAGTGTGTCCAATCAGCTTTTTCAGTTTTGTAGCAGTGTGTTCTTGACTTCTACTGTAACTCTCATCTCTGTCAATACAAATTTCATTCATTCATTCAGTCAGTCAGTCAGTCAGTCATAGCTTGTAAATCTGTTCTGTTTTCACATCATGCAACAAGCTCATTTGTAATGAGGTGTGTTTTGGCAACATAATACTTATTACACATTTTGGCAGAGTAATATCTTTACCTTTGCTGGAAAAGGAGATATTACCTTAAAAAGTAGTATTTAATTAGTTACTGGTCCCTGCTAACATATAATATGGTGCGAGACGACAGCGGGACGCTGTGTATTATATAGTGGTTCCATAACTTTCATGTTAAGGACCACCAAATTGACATTAAGCCTGTGGACCCCTATATGAAAATATATGCCGGGGACCCCCTAAAAGAGAAGGTTTACGTCTCTAGCTGTGATTATCAACCTGTTTGATTTCAAGGACGGCAATATTAACCCTTTCTGTAGTGCATTGTAATGCGTTTTGGTGTATGTTATACTTTACCTGTTGAAAAATATCAGATCTACAAGCTCACATCGCGCCATCGAGTGGCGCGATGTGAGCTTGTAGGTCTGATTTTTGAGAAATTGTGAATCTAATAGAATCTAATATTTTTAACTCAAATCTTTGCTTCTGGGGGATCCCTACAACAACATGTTTTCAGATGGGGGTCCGCAGCCAAATATAGATAATTCTGATGGTCCTTGGCATGAAATATGTTGACCATCACTGACACAGGAACATACATTTTTCAGAAAAACGAGATCAAAATCTAGACTCTGCTGCCGAAAATCGAGAACGAAAATCTACCATCACAAACTAGAATCTAGTGTCAGAAACTAGAATCTAGTGTCAGAAATTAGAATCTAGTGTCAGAAATTAGTGTCAGAAACTAGAATCTAGTTTAGCAAAAAATGGGCTAAAGGAGAATTCCACACCAAAACACATTTGGCATCCCTCTACCTTGATCGCTGTGACATCATGTATATTGAACTTGATTTTTGCCATAGATTCCCCTTTTCCTCCCTCTCCCTCCCATTGCCATAGATTCCTCTTTTCCTCCCTCTCCCTCCCATTGCCATAGATTCCCCTTTTCCTCCCTCTCCCTTCCATTAGGTTGCCATAGATTTCCCCTTTTCCTCCCTCTCCCTTCCATTAGGTTGCCATAGATTCCCCTTTTCCTCCCTCTCCCTTCCATTAGGTTGCCATAGATTCCCCTTTTCCTCCCTCTCCCTTCCATTAGGTTGCCATAGATTCCCCTTTTCCTCTCTCTCCCTTCCATTAGGTTGCCATAGATTTCCCCTTTTCCTCCCTCTCCCTCCCATTAGGTTGCCATAGATTCCCCTTTTCCCTCCCTCTCTCTCCATTAGGTTGCCATAGATGTCCCCTTTTCCTCCCTCTAATTAGCACCACTTAATTAAGAAGTTTACACTGTTTTGTTGGCAAAATACAGCCTGGAATTGTGGACAAACCCAAAAGAATTCTTTCATTTTAGGTCTTTGGTGTGAAAATGTAATCAAATGGTGGTCGAAAAATGACGAAAACTGGCCAAAACGCAAGGCTATAGCCTTATGGTCTTGCACAGCAAGCCGTTTTTCATCATTTTGAGCATTATGAGCATTTTCAAAAAATGTCGAAATTTTGAAAAAAGCGTAAGGCTATACCTTACCGTTTTTCATAATTTTGAGCAATTTCGAAAAATGACGAAAACTGGCAAAAACGCAAGGCTATAGCCTTACGGTCTTGGACAGTATGCCGTTTTTCATCATTTTGAGCACTTTTGAGCATTTTCGAAAAATGTCAAAATTTTGAAAAAAGCGTAAGGCTATAGCCTTACCGTTTTTCATGATTTTGAGCGATTTCGAAAAATAAAGAAAACTGGCAAAAACGCAAGGCTATAGCCTTACGGTCTTGCACATCATGCAGTTTTTCATCATTTTGAGCATTTTCGAAAAATGGCGAAATTTTGAAAAAAGCTTAAGGCTATAGCCTTACCGTTTTTCATGATTTTGAGCGATTTCGAAAATGACGAAAACTGGCCAAAACGCAAGGCTATAGCCTTACGGTCTTGCACAGCATGCCGCTTTTCATAATTTTGAGCATTTTTGAGCATTTTGGAAAAATGTCGAAATTTTGAAAAAAACGCAAGGCTATAGCCTTACCGTTTTTCAGGATTTTGAGGATTTTCGAAAAATGACAAAAACTGGCAAAAAAGCAAGGCTATAGCCTTACGGTCTTGGTCAGCATGCTTTTATTCATCGTTTTGAGCATTTTTGAGCATTTTCGAAAAATGTCGAAATTTTGAAAAAAACGCAAGGCTATAGCCTTACCGTTTTTCATGATTTTGAGGATTTTCGAAAAATGACAAAAACTGGCAAAAAAGCAAGGCTATAGCCTTACGTTCTTGGTCAGCATGCTTTTTTTCATCGTTTTGAGCATTTTTGAGCATTTTCGAAAAATGTCGAAATTTTGAAAAAACGCAAAGGCTATAGCCTTACCGTTTTTCATGATTTTGAGGATTTTCGAAAAATGACAAAAACTGGCAAAAAAGCAAGGTTATAGCCTTACGGTCTTGGTCAGCATGCTTTTTTTCATCGTTTTGAGCATTTTTGAGCATTTTCGAAAAATGTCGAAATTTTGAAAAAACGCAAAGGCTATAGCCTTACCGTTTTTCATGATTTTGAGGATTTTCGAAAAATGACAAAAACTGGCAAAAAAGCAAGGTTATAGCCTTATGGTCTTGGTCAGCATGCTTTTTTTCATCGTTTTGAGCATTTTTGAGCATTTTCGAAAAATGTCGAAATTTTGAAAAAAAACGCAAAGGCTATAGCCTTACCGTTTTTCATGATTTTGAGGATTTTCGAAAAATGACAAAAACTGGCAAAAAAGCAAGGCTATAGCCTTACAGTCTTGGTCAGCATGCTTTTTTTCATCGTTTTGAGCATTTTTGAGCATTTTCGAAAAATGTCGAAATTTTGAAAAAACGCAAAGGCTATAGCCTTACCGTTTTTCATGATTTTGAGGATTTTCGAAAAATGACAAAAACTGGCAAAAAAGCAAGGCTATAGCCTTACGGTCTTGGTCAGCATGCTTTTTTCATCGTTTTGAGCATTTTTGAGCATTTTCGAAAAATGTCGAAATTTTGAAAAAACGCAAAGGCTATAGCCTTACCGTTTTTCATGATTTTGAGGATTTTCGAAAAATGACAAAAACTGGCAAAAAAGCAAGCTATAGCCCATCGTTTTGAGCATTTTCGAAAAATGTTGAAATTTTGAAAAAACGCAAAGGCTATAGCCTTTCCGTTTTTCATGATTTTGAGGATTTTAGAAAAATGACAAAAACTGGCAAAAAAGCAAGGCTATAGCCTTACGGTCTTGGTCAGCATGCTTTTTTTCATCGTTTTGAGCATTTTTGAGCATTTTCGAAAAATGTTGAAATTTTGAAAAAACGCAAAGGCTATAGCCTTACCTTTTTTCATGATTTTGAGGATTTTCGAAAAATGACAAAAACTGGCAAAAAAGCAAGGCTATAGCCTTACGGCCTTGGTCAGCATGCTTTTTTTCATCGTTTTGAGCATTTTTGAGCATTTTCGAAAAATGTCGAAATTTTGAAAAAACGCAAAGGCTATAGCCTTACCGTTTTTCATGATTTTGAGGATTTTCGAAAAATGACAAAAACTGGCAAAAAAGCAAGGCTATAGCCTTACGGTCTTGGTCAGCATGCTTTTTTTCATCGTTTTGAGCATTTTTGAGCATTTTCGAGAAATGTCAAAATTTTGAAAAACGCAAAGGCTATAGCCTTACCGTTTTTCATGATTTTGAGGATTTTCGAAAAATGACAAAAACTGGCAAAAAAGCAAGGCTATAGCCTTACGGTCTTGGTCAGCATGCTTTTTTTCATCGTTTTGAGCATTTTCGGAAAATGTCGAAATTTTGAAAAAACGCAAAGGCTATAGCCTTACCGTTTTTCATGATTTTGAGGATTTTCGAAAAATGACAAAAACTGGCAAAAAAGCAAGGCTATAGCCTTACGGTCTTGGTCAGCATGCTTTTTTTCATCGTTTTGAGCATTTTTGAGCATTTTCGAAAAATGTCAAAATTTTGAAAAAACGCAAAGGCTATAGCCTTACCGTTTTTCATGATTTTGAGGATTTTCGAAAAATGACAAAAACTGGCAAAAAAAGCAAGGCTATAGCCTTACGGTCTTGGTCAGCATACTTTTTTTCATCGTTTTGAGCATTTTTGAGCATTTTCGAAAAATGTCGAAATTTTGAAAAAACGCAAAGGCTATAGCCTTACCGTTTTTCATGATTTTGAGGATTTTCGAAAAATGACAAAAACTGGCAAAAAAGCAAGGCTATAGCCTTACGGTCTTGGTCAGCATGCTTTTTTTCATCGTTTTGAGCATTTTCGAAAAATGTCGAAATTTTGAAAAAACGCAAAGGCTATAGCCTTACCGTTTTTCATGATTTTGAGGATTTTCGAAAAATGACAAAAACTGGCAAAAAAGCAAGGCTATAGCCTTACGGTCTTGGTCAGCATGTTTTTTTTCATCGTTTTGAGCATTTTTGAGCATTTTCGAAAAATGTCGAAATTTTGAAAAAACGCAAAGGCTATAGCCTTACCGTTTTTCATGATTTTGAGGATTTTCGAAAAATGACAAAAACTGGCAAAAAAGCAAGGCTATAGCCTTACGGTCTTGGTCAGCATGCTTTTTTTCATCGTTTTGAGCATTTTCGAAAAATGTCGAAATTTTGAAAAAACGCAAAGGCTATAGCCTTACCGTTTTTCATGATTTTGAGGATTTTCGAAAAATGACAAAAACTGGCAAAAAAGCAAGGCTATAGCCTTACGGTCTTGGTCAGCATGCTTTTTTTCATCGTTTTGAGCATTTTTGAGCATTTTCGAAAAATGTCGAAATTTTGAAAAAACGCAAAGGCTATAGCCTTACCGTTTTTCATGATTTTGAGGATTTTCGAAAAATGACAAAAACTGGCAAAAAAGCAAGGCTATAGCCTTACGGTCTTGGTCAGCATGCTTTTTTTCATCGTTTTGAGCATTTTCGAAAAATGTTGAAATTTTGAAAAAACGCAAAGGCTATAGCCTTACCGTTTTTCATGATTTTGAGGATTTTCGAAAAATGACAAAAACTGGCAAAAAAGCAAGGCTATAGCCTTACGGTCTTGGTCAGCATGCTTTTTTTCATCGTTTTGAGCATTTTGAGCATTTTCGAAAAATGTCGAAATTTTGAAAAAACGCAAAGGCTATAGCCTTACCGTTTTTCATGATTTTGAGGATTTTCGAAAAATGACAAAAACTGGCAAAAAAGCAAGGCTATAGCCTTACGGTCTTGGTCAGCATGCTTTTTTTCATCGTTTTGAGCATTTTTGAGCATTTTCGAAAAATGTCGAAATTTTGAAAAAACGCAAAGGCTATAGCCTTACCGTTTTTCATGATTTTGAGGATTTTCGAAAAATGACAAAAACTGGCAAAAAAGCAAGGCTATAGCCTTACGGTCTTGGTCAGCATGCTTTTTTTCATCGTTTTGAGCATTTTTGAGCATTTTCGAAAAATGTCGAAATTTTGAAAAAACGCAAAGGCAATAGCCTTACCGTTTTTCATCATGATTTTGAGGATTTTCGAAAAATGACAAAAACTGGCAAAAAAGCAAGGCTATAGCCTTACGGTCTTGGTCAGCATGCTTTTTTTCATCGTTTTGAGCATTTTTGAGCATTTTCGAAAAATGTCGAAATTTTGAAAAAACGCAAAGGCTATAGCCTTACCGTTTTTCATGATTTTGAGGATTTTCGAAAAATGACAAAAACTGGCAAAAAAGCAAGGCTATAGCCTTACGGTCTTGGTCAGCATGCTTTTTTTCATCGTTTTGAGCATTTTCGAAAAATGTCGAAATTTTGAAAAAAACGCAAAGGCTATAGCCTTACCGTTTTTCATGATTTTGAGGATTTTCGAAAAATGACAAAAACTGGCAAAAAAGCAAGGCTATAGCCTTACGGTCTTGGTCAGCATGCTTTTTTTCATCGTTTTGAGCATTTTTGAGCATTTTCGAAAAATGTCGAAATTTTGAAAAAACGCAAAGGCTATAGCCTTACCGTTTTTCATGATTTTGAGGATTTTCGAAAAATGACAAAAACTGGCAAAAAAGCAAGGCTATAGCCTTACGGTCTTGGTCAGCATGCTTTTTTTCATCGTTTTGAGCATTTTTGAGCATTTTCGAAAAATGTCGAAATTTTGAAAAAACGCAAAGGCTATAGCCTTACCGTTTTTCATGATTTTGAGGATTTTCGAAAAATGACAAAAACTGGCAAAAAAGCAAGGCTATAGCCTTACGGTCTTGGTCAGCATGCTTTTTTTCATCGTTTTGAGCATTTTTCGAAAAATGTTGAAATTTTGAAAAAACGCAAAGGCTATAGCCTTACCGTTTTTCATGATTTTGAGGATTTTCGAAATATGACAAAAACTGGCAAAAAAGCAAGGCTATAGCCTTACGGTCTTGGTCAGCATGCTTTTTTTCATCGTTTTGAGCATTTTTGAGCATTTTCGAAAAATGTCGAAATTTTGAAAAAACGCAAAGGCTATAGCCTTACCGTTTTTCATGATTTTGAGGATTTTCGAAAAATGACAAAAACTGGCAAAAAAGCAAGGCTATAGCCTTACGGTCTTGGTCAGCATGCTTTTTTTCATCGTTTTGAGCATTTTTGAGCATTTTCGAAAAATGTCAAAATTTTGAAAAAACGCAAAGGCTATAGCCTTACCGTTTTTCATGATTTTGAGGATTTTCGAAAAATGACAAAAACTGGCAAAAAAGCAAGGCTATAGCCTTACGGTCTTGGTCAGCATGCTTTTTTTCATCGTTTTGAGCATTTTCGAAAAATGTCGAAATTTTGAAAAAACGCAAAGGCTATAGCCTTACCGTTTTTCATGATTTTGAGGATTTTCGAAAAATGACAAAAACTGGCAAAAAAGCAAGGCTATAGCCTTACGGTCTTGGTCAGCATGCTTTTTTTCATCGTTTTGAGCATTTTTGAGCATTTTCGAAAAATGTCAAAATTTTGAAAAAACGCAAAGGCTATAGCCTTACCGTTTTTCATGATTTTGAGGATTTTCGAAAAATAACAAAAACTGGCAAAAAAGCAAGGCTATAGCCTTACGGTCTTGGTCAGCATGCTTTTTTTCATCGTTTTGAGCATTTTTGAGCATTTTCGAAAAATGTCGAAATTTTGAAAGAACGCAAAGGCTATAGCCTTACCGTTTTTCATGATTTTGAGGATTTTCGAAAAATGACAAAAACTGGCAAAAAAGCAAGGCTATAGCCTTACGGTCTTGGTCAGCATGCTTTTTTTCATCGTTTTGAGCATTTTTGAGCATTTTCGAAAAATGTCGAAATTTTGAAAAAACGCAAAGGCTATAGCCTTACCGTTTTTCATGATTTTGAGGATTTTCGAAAAATGACAAAAACTGGCAAAAAAGCAAGGCTATAGCCTTACGGTCTTGGTCAGCATGCTTTTTTTCATCGTTTTGAGCATTTTTGAGCATTTTCGAAAAATGTCGAAATTTTGAAAAAACGCAAAGGCTATAGCCTTACCGTTTTTCATGATTTTGAGGATTTTCGAAAAATGACAAAAACTGGCAAAAAAGCAAGGCTATAGCCTTACGGTCTTGGTCAGCATGCTTTTTTTCATCGTTTTGAGCATTTTCGAAAAATGTCGAAATTTTGAAAAAACGCAAAGGCTATAGCCTTACCGTTTTTCATGATTTTGAGGATTTTCGAAAATGACAAAAACTGGCAAAAAAGCAAGGCTATAGCCTTACGGTCTTGGTCAGCATGCTTTTTTTCATCGTTTTGAGCATTTTTGAGCATTTTCGAAAAATGTCAAAATTTTGAAAGAACGCAAAGGCTATAGCCTTACCGTTTTTCATGATTTTGAGGATTTTCGAAAAATGACAAAAACTGGCAAAAAGCAAGGCTATAGCCTTACGGTCTTGGTCAGCATGCTTTTTTTCATCGTTTTGAGCATTTTTGAGCATTTTCGAAAATGTCAAAATTTTGAAAAAACGCAAAGGCTATAGCCTTACCGTTTTTCATGATTTTGAGGATTTTCGAAAAATGACAAAAACTGGCAAAAAAGCAAGGCTATAGCCTTACGGTCTTGGTCAGCATGCTTTTTTTCATCGTTTTGAGCATTTTGAGCATTTTCGAAAAATGTCGAAATTTTGAAAAAACGCAAAGGCTATAGCCTTACCGTTTTTCATGATTTTGAGGATTTTCGAAAAATGACAAAAACTGGCAAAAAAGCAAGGCTATAGCCTTACGGTCTTGGTCAGCATGCTTTTTTTCATCGTTTTGAGCATTTTCGAAAAATGTTGAAATTTTGAAAAAACGCAAAGGCTATAGCCTTACCGTTTTTCATGATTTTGAGGATTTTCGAAAAAGACAAAAACTGGCAAAAAAGCAAGGCTATAGCCTTACGGTCTTGGTCAGCATGCTTTTTTTCATCGTTTTGAGCATTTTTGAGCATTTTCGAAAAATGTCGAAATTTTGAAAAAACGCAAAGGCTATAGCCTTACCGTTTTTCATGATTTTGAGGATTTTCGAAAAATGACAAAAACTGGCAAAAAAGCAAGGCTATAGCCTTACGGTCTTGGTCAGCATGCTTTTTTTCATCGTTTTGAGCATTTTTGAGCATTTTCGAAAATGTCGAAATTTTGAAAAAACGCAAAGGCTATAGCCTTACCGTTTTCATGATTTTGAGGATTTTCGAAAAATGACAAAAACTGGCAAAAAAAGCAAGGCTATAGCCTTACGGTCTTGGTCAGCATGCTTTTTTTCATCGTTTTGAGCATTTTTGAGCATTTTCGAAAAATGTCGAAATTTTGAAAAAACGCAAAGGCTATAGCCTTACCGTTTTTCATGATTTTGAGGATTTTCGAAAAATGACAAAAACTGGCAAAAAGCAAGGCTATAGCCTTACGTCTTGGTCAGCATGCTTTTTTTCATTGATTTTGAGCATTTTTGAGCATTTTCGAAAAATGTCGAAATTTTGAAAAAACGCAAAGGCTATAGCCTTACCGTTTTTCATGATTTTGAGGATTTTCGAAAAATGACAAAAACTGGCAAAAAAGCAAGGCTATAGCCTTACGGTCTTGGTCAGCATGCTTTTTTTTATCGTTTTGAGCATTTTTGAGCATTTTCGAAAAATGTCGAAATTTTGAAAAAACGCAAAGGCTATAGCCTTACCGTTTTTCATGATTTTGAGGATTTTCGAAAAATGACAAAAACTGGCAAAAAAGCAAGGCTATAGCCTTACGGTCTTGGTCAGCATGCTTTTTTTCATCGTTTTGAGCATTTTTGGAAAAATGTTGAAATTTTGAAAAAACGCAAAGGCTATAGCCTTACCGTTTTTCATGATTTTGAGGATTTTCGAAAAATGACAAAAACTGGCAAAAAAGCAAGGCTATAGCCTTACGGTCTTTGGTCAGCATGCTTTTTTTCATCGTTTTGAGCATTTTTGAGCATTTTCGAAAAATATCGAAATTTTGAAAAACGCAAGGCTATAGCCTTACCGTTTTTCATGATTTTGAGGATTTTCGAAAAATGACAAAAACTGGCAAAAAAGCAAGGCTATAGCCTTACGGTCTTGGTCAGCATGCTTTTTTCTTCGTTTTGAGCATTTTTGAGCATTTTCGAAAAATGTCGAAATTTTGAAAAAACGCAAAGGCTATAGCCTTACCGTTTTTCATGATTTTGAGGATTTTCGAAAAATGACAAAAACTGGCAAAAAAAAGCAAGGCTATAGCCTTACGGTCTTGGTCAGCATGCTTTTTTTCATCGTTTTGAGCATTTTTGAGCATTTTCGAAAAATGTCGAAATTTTGAAAAAAGCAAAGGCTATAGCCTTACCGTTTTTCATGATTTTGAGGATTTTCGAAAAATGACCAAAACTGGCAAAAAAGCAAGGCTATAGCCTTACGGTCTTGGTCAGCATGCTTTTTTTCATCGTTTTGAGCATTTTTGAGCATTTTCGAAAAATGTCAAAATTTTGAAAAAACGCAAAGGCTATAGCCTTACCGTTTTTCATGATTTTGAGGATTTTCGAAAAATGACAAAAACTGGCAAAAAAGCAAGGCTATAGCCTTACGGTCTTGGTCAGCATGCTTTTTTTCATCGTTTTGAGCATTTTCGAAAAATGTCGAAATTTTGAAAAAACGCAAAGGCTATAAACAGTACTTCTGACCACAAAAGACCCGGCATCTAGCCGGTTAATGGACCCAGTTACCCTAGGGAAACAGCGCAATCCCCTCCCAGAGACCTCATCGTCGAGGGGTTTAACGACCTCGATGTTGGATCAGGATAGCCTTAACCGTTTTTCATGATTTTGAGGATTTTCGAAAAATGACAAAAACTGGCAAAAAAGCAAGGCTATAGCCTTACGGTCTTGGTCAGCATGCTTTTTTTCATCGTTTTGAGCATTTTCGAAAAATGTCGAAATTTTGAAAAAACGCAAAGGCTATAGCCTTACCGTTTTTCATGATTTTGAGGATTTTCGAAAAATGACAAAAACTGGCAAAAAAGCAAGGCTATAGCCTTACGGCCTTGGTCAGCATGCTTTTTTTCATAGTTTTGAGCATTTTTGAGCATTTTCGAAAAATGTCAAAATTTTGAAAGAACGCAAAGGCTATAGCCTTACCGTTTTTCATGATTTTGAGGATTTTCGAAAAATGACAAAAACTGGCAAAAAAAGCCACGCTATAGCCTTACGGTCTTGGTCAGCATGCTTTTTTTTCATCGTTTTGAGCATTTTTGAGCATTTTCGAAAAATGTCGAAATTTTGAAAAAACGCAAAGGCTATAGCCTTACCGTTTTTCATGATTTTGAGGATTTTCGAAAAATGACAAAAACTGGCAAAAAGCAAGGCTATAGCCTTACGGTCTTGGTCAGCATGCTTTTTTTCATAGTTTTGAGCATTTTTGAGCATTTTCGAAAAATGTCGAAATTTTGAAAAAATGCAAAGGCTATAGCCTTACCGTTTTTCATGATTTTGAGGATTTTCGAAAAATGACAAAACTGGCAAAAAAGCAAGGCTATAGCCTTACGGTCTTGGTCAGCATGCTTTTTTTCATCGTTTTGAGCATTTTTGAGCATTTTCGAAAAATGTCGAAATTTTGAAAAAACGCAAAGGCTATAGCCTTACCGTTTTTTCATGATTTTGAGGATTTTCGAAAAATGACAAAAACTGGCAAAAAAGCAAGGCTATAGCCTTACGGTCTTGGTCAGCATGCTTTTTTTCATCGTTTTGAGCATTTTCGAAAAATGTTGAAATTTTGAAAAAACGCAAAGGCTATAGCCTTACCGTTTTTCATGATTTTGAGGATTTTCGAAAAATGACAAAAACTGGCAAAAAAGCAAGGCTATAGCCTTACGGTCTTGGTCAGCATGCTTTTTTTCATCGTTTTGAGCATTTTTTAGCATTTTCGAAAAATGTCGAAATTTTGAAAAAACGCAAAGGCTATAGCCTTACCGTTTTTCATGATTTTGAGGATTTTCGAAAAATGACAAAAACTGGCAAAAAAGCAAGGCTATAGCCTTACGGTCTTGGTCAGCATGCTTTTTTTCTTCGTTTTGAGCATTTTTGAGCATTTTCGAAAAATGTCGAAATTTTGAAAAAACGCAAAGGCTATAGCCTTACCGTTTTCATGATTTTGAGGATTTTCGAAAAATGACAAAAACTGGCAAAAAAAGCCACGCTATAAGCCTTACGGTCTGGGGGTCAGCATGCTTTTTCATCGTTTTGAGCATTTTTGAGCATTTTCGAAAAATGTCGAAATTTTTAAAAAAACGCAAAGGCTATAGCCTTACCGTTTTTCATGATTTTGAGGATTTTCGAAAATGACAAAAACTGGCAAAAAAGCAAGGCTATAGCCTTACGGTCTTGTCAGCAGCTTTTTTTTTTCATCGTTTTGAGCATTTTTTTGAGCATTTCGAAAAATGTCGAAATTTTGAAAAAACGCAAAGGCTATAGCCTTACCGTTTTCATGATTTTGAGGATTTTCGAAAAATGACAAAAACTGGCAAAAAAGCAAGGCTATAGCCTTACGTCTTGGTCAGCATGCTTTTTTCATCGTTTTGAGAGCTTTTCGAAAAATGTTGAAATTTTGAAAAAACGCAAAGGCTATAGCCTTACCGTTTTTCATGATTTTGACGATTTTCGAAATATGACAAAAACTGCAAAAAAGCAAGGCTATAGCCTTACGGTCTTGGTCAGCATGCTTTTTTTCATCGTTTTGAGCATTTTCGAAAAAATGTTGAAATTTGAAAAAGCGCAAAGGCTATAGCCTTACCTTTTTTTCATGATTTTGAGGATTTTCGAAAAATGACAAAAACTGGCAAAAAAGCAAGGCTATAGCCTTACGGCCTTGGTCAGCATGCTTTTTTTTCATAGTTTTGAGCATTTTTGAGCATTTTCGAGAAAATGTCAAAATTTGAAAGAACCAAAGGCTATAGCCTTACCGTTTTTTCATGATTTTGAGATTTTCGAAAATGACAAAAACTGGCAAAAAAAAAGCCACGCTATAGCCTTAACGGTCTTGGTCAGCATGCTTTTTTTTCAATCGTTTTGAGCATTTTTGAGCATTTTTCGAAAAATGTCGAAATTTTGAAAAACGCAAAGCTATAGCCTTACCGTTTTTCATGATTTTGAGGATTTTCGAAAAAATGACAAAAACTGGCAAAAAAGCAAGGCTATAGCCTTACGGTCTTGTCAGCATATGCTTTTTTTCATCGTTTTGAGCAT